>PVIJ01021963.1:0-17282 GCA_004024925.1 Scalopus aquaticus
AGCACACAGATATGGGGAGGCCCTGAAAGGCACCCCTGATTTTTAGGTGCTGACACTGGGGCCCAGCAAAGTTAGGTGATGTGCTAGGAACACCCAGGAGCACCAGGGGTGTCTGTCTGTCCTTCACACTGCTGAAGGGCAGGAGCCCCCACATGCTAGCTGCCAAAATTGGCCTAAATGCAACAAAACACAGAAGTTACTGTGAGTTCATTGGCCACACAATCTCAATGTTTCAAAAACATTTCTGCCACAGCTTTCAGCCTGAAGGAAAATGGGGAAAGATCACAAAAGGCAATCAAAGAAAGAATCCACTGGACAACGGTCCTTCAACATCTTGGCCTCCTCTTTTCTAAAACCTCTCCCTCCCTCCTTCCTGCCAGTCCCAAAAGATAACAGTAAGACCTCCTAAGTAACTACTTTAAAGCCAAGCTTTATCCCAAAACTCCCTCTCCTCTTTTCTTCGACATATACCACCAATGATCCCACCTTCTTCTTGCAAATCACGATCTTCCAAAATTCTACTGACTTTCTCTCAGGCTACAACATATCCAGGCCTTTTCCAGAAATCCCTCCTCATAGTAACTGTCTGCTGGCTTTTACAGCCAAAGGTCAACGCACTCCTCACCAATTCCACCCACCTCTGTCGCCATGACACTGCTCTTCATAAGAACACAGAAATCCACAGCTGCATGAAAAGCTGATACTCACAGTTCATCTAATCTGACTTGACCTTGCAGCATTTCTCTGTTGCCCACTTTCCTTTTTCCAGACACTCTCTCCATCCTTGGCTGGGAGACGCCAGTCCGCACTCAGCTCCGAGGCTCCCAGCACTCGGTGATCTCTTCCGGTAACCCTCTTCCAACTGGTTCTTAAACGTTAGTGATCTCTAGGGCAGGGCTTCCTAACCCTGAAACTGTACAGAGTAACGGCCCCACCCTCAACCAATAATTCTATCTAAATCCGGGAGGGGCCAGGGGTCACTCCCTGATGCAGCTGATGCTATTGGTGAGGAAACCATGCCCTGGAGCACAATGGGGGGGGGGTTCCTCCCTTTTCATGCTCTGCATCTTCCCAGGAAATCTCTCTAATCTCGGAATTTCAACTCTTGACTCTGCTCACATCACAGTCCTAACAAGACAGGTTCCAGAATTCCAAACCCATAGATCCCATCACCCACTAGCCTTGGAGCATCACGGCACTCCAAGGAGCTCATGAAAAGGGTAAGCAGCTTTTCCCACTCCACGTGCAGTGAGTTGAGTATGGGGCTTGAAATCAGCCAAGGTGGGAGTATTTACACAAGGGAAATTGGCAAACAATACAAACCAGCCGCCTAGCCCTACCCATCCTGAGCTAGTTGTTAAAAATTTACCCACAAGGACCTCCCTGGTGGCGCAGTGGTTATTAAGCTCTGCACTGTGGAGCTATTGGCAGCGGTGACATGAGTTCGACGCCTGGTCGGGGAGATTCCCACATGGCGCGGCAGACCTCTCCTGCCTGCTCCCCTCAGCAGTGTGTTTCCGTTGCTCTGCCTGTTCTGCTCCCCACTCTGTCTCTGGTGAACCCTCTTGCCGCCCCACGCCTCTGGCCTGTACCCCAGCTTGTATGCATAAATAAATAAAAAATATATATAAAAATTTACCCACACACCTGACTACTAAATATCTTAACCTGTGTTAAATTAATTAGACAAGGAGGTCGCTGGACTAAAGTGATTTTAATGTCTCCAGAGTCTTTGTAAGCAAAACAAAACTTTTAAGTGTCTCCAGGTTAGAAATCAAAACCTAAGGACAACCAATCACAGGCCCTAGGCTTTCCCAACCAAGACAAGCACTTAGGCTGTAGCTGGTGCTGGCTTTGTTTTCACATCCTTTCTTCACGCCCACACCTTGTCCGAGGGCCCCTGCTAATCACTGCTGGTTTGGTGCTACCCAGTTTGAATGGATCTTTGCTCAAGTAAATGCTTAAAACACTTTAATATGCCTCAGGTTATTTTTTAACACCTGGAAGTCCCCTGAGTTTCTCCAAAAACAAATCTATTTCTTTTACTGGAAAAGTAAGCTCTCACATCATTCTCAGTCCTATTATTATAATGGACATCCATGCAGAACTTAGCAAGATCTCAATTTATCTTAACTATTGATTTACATGTTATCTATCTGAATCCCTCCTATCACCAGCAGGTAAGCAGGGACCTTTATCTTCTTATTCACTGTTTCCCAGCAACCGTACAAAGCATGTGGAACTAGCTCCTGGAGTAGAACATACTAGCATTATTTTTAGGCGCTATTATTAGCTAATGTTAATTACCTTAGTAAGTGAAGAAATATTCTAGATGGTCAACTGAGGCACAAACAAGAGACTTATGTTGACTCTTCCCTCTTCCTCCCCAGAAGAAAAGACTCTAAATGCCATCAGCTGAGTGCACTGAGCAGATTCGTAAGCATCCTGACACTCTATCGGGGCTATTGTCTTAGCTCAGTCTGGCATTATCTATTGCCTAGGCTAGGGCCGGCCAAATGCACCCTTAGCAACACACACTGTCCAAATGTATTGTACAATGGTCAATTAAATGGATATAGAATAGACATGTTTGTGTTTATTTCACTGCAGGTCTGAGACTTGTAAGTATTTCCTGTACGTCGCAAGTTATGCATACAAAATAAGAGTAGGTAGAGAAGAAATAAACACATTCTTTATACTTGTAAAAAACCCCAAACAGCCAGAGATCTATCAATATGAATATTTTCTAGTTTATTCTTTCTGCCTGCCTCTATTTTCTGTTTTATAGCAACAAATACAAATTGCTCTTAAAAAATGAAAAAGAATAAAGGTTATATAAATATGAAAGTTGAACTTTTTTCCTGTGGCTTCCTGTCACTACAGGAAATATTAAAATCCCTCCTCTTTCACCTGGGAAACAGGCTTCCTGGGGTCGGCCCTCTCCTGCCCTCTTGGCTTCAGGGTCTTTTGCTCAAGCCAGACCAGGATGAGTCCTCACTGCTGGGGAGTAAAAGGCACATAGAAAACCTTAGGTTCAAAGAGTGAGAGAGCAAAACAAAACATGTTCTTCCTCCACCCGCTGAATCAAGGGTGGAAGAATCCCCCTTTTTTGCATCCCACCCAAGACTTCCAATGTTGCCAGAACAGAACCTGTTTCCCATAAACATTTTGAGTAAATACTACGCACTTTGAAAAGTGGAATAAGGGCAAAGCCTGCATATGGCTGGAACAAAGTAGTGTAACAGGGTGGTTCCCAGGAGAAGGGGTGTGTCCCAGGTTCCCTGTCCCACCCAACGTAGGGTGGAGCTGAGCAGGATATGAGAAGCTTGAGACACACAGAAGAGAGGACACACACAGAGGAGACACGCAGACAGAAGACAGGAGGAGATGGAAGAAGGATGGAGGCCAGCAGAGGCCCAAGGAGCAGAGAGACTTGTAAAGAAGCTTCACTGGCCTGGACTGGTTGAAATAGACGTGGGTGAGAGACCCGTGGGGAGGTTAATGATGGCTGTGTTGATTTTGGTTTTGATTTTGTTCTGTTCCTCTCAGAATTGTCTGACTGTATCTGACCCTTTTGGATGGGTCCCTGCCGAAAGGTATTTTGGTTCCTCCCAGAATTGTCTGGCTGTTTCTGACCCTATGTGTGGGTCCCTGCCATAAGCTGTTCTAGACTTGTGGCAGGCTTTCGAGACTTGCTTTGGGCCAGTCCCGTTTGGGTGGACTTGTACCCAAGAGGAGTTGGATAACATGGGGTGCTTGACTTAGAAAATATATTCTTTTTCTTCTCTGTCTTTTCTAATTATATTAAAGTCTGGTTTCCACAAAAGGTCCTGTATGTTTTGTACTGATGCAGCGGATGGCTGAACCCATTTAGTACAGGGCAGGTCTGGGGTTTCGGGGGTGTCCCTCTCCCTGCCCTGTAACAGTAGGAAAGGACACTTTCCCCTTAGATAATCAACAAATGTCGTCAATCATTCCTAAAGTTAAAAACTCAGCCCCCACTCCTTGCCCAGCAGGCAAGTTTGGGAGGGTTGAATGGATAAGGGGCGCAGATGGGGCTGCCCTGGGGACTGTAAGCTGATGAGCTGGATCCTGAGTCCTGACCCTTGAGTCCATCCAAGGCCAGGGAGCCTCACCAAGCACTGCCGCCCGGGGCCTAAACAGAGCTTCAGACCCGCTCAGCGCAGACCACCCCACCTGCCTTCTCTTAGCAGTGCATTTATATAAATCCTCCTTGTCTGCCCTCACTGTCTATGCTTTCACCACCCCCGTCCCCATTCTGGCCTATACCCTGAATCTTCCCCACAACAAACACACACAGCAAAGCAAGTCAGAAGGACAAGAGCAAATGTTGGATGTTCATATAACAGATAATTTAACAACATGAAACATTTTCAAAAACTACTGGGCATCAAGACAAATCCTGAGGGCTCTGAGATTAAAGGGGAGGGAGAGCGAAAAGGGATGGGGGAAAATAAAAACAGCACAGGAACGTGTTGTGGGTGAAAAAGGACGCCTGCAACAAACTCCACAGATAGGTTTATGGACCCCATCTCAGATCAAAGAGATCCATGACCTAAGGGCTACTAATCCCTTAATGCCATCATCATCCAAGAGAGGATTACTGGGAACTGAGGGTAGAGCCAAGCAGGAGATAAGAAGCTGGAGAAGAGAGAAGGGGACACAAGACACACAGAAGACAGGAGGAGAAGGAAGCAGGATGGAGGCCAGAAGAGGCACAAGGAGCAGAGAGGCATGTGAGGAAGCTGCACTGGCCTGGACTGATTGAAGCAGATGTGGGTGAGAGACGCGTGGGGAGATTAACTATGACAATGTTCATCTGGATTTTGATTTTTCTCTTTAACTCCCAGAACTGTCTGGCTGTTTTTGACTGTTTTGTATGGGCCCCTGCTGAAAGGAGTTTTAGACTTGTGGCAGGCTTTCGGGCCTTGCCTTGGGCCAATCCCATTGGGGTGGACTTTTACCCACGAGGAGTTGGATAACTTTGGGTGCTTGACTTAGATACTATATTCTTTGTCTTATCTAGTTCTATTAAATTTTGTTTCCAAAAAAGGTCCCATATGTTTTGTATTGATGCGGCAGATGGCAGAACCTATTTAGAATTGGGCAGGTTTGGGGGTTCTGGGGTATCCCTCTCCCTGCCCTGTAACAAAAGGACTAAAGGATCAGTCACCATACATGTACCTCGTGAACCACACTATTTAACAGCAACAATCTAGCAAGTAATTCCACAAGGCCACTCTACTGAGACCCCCTCTCCTGCCTTCTCGGGGTGGAACCACGCCGAGACTTGTCCTAGATGGACAGCCTTCAAAGCAATAAGAACTTTTCCCAAAAAAAGCTATGCTGGCCAAACTTTAGGATAAAGATACAATAACCCCCCAAAGTGAGTCCAGTTTAAATGGGGGCAGGGCACCAGGGGCAGCCCTGAGTCCGGTCCACGGAGGCCAAGAGCAGCTCAGGACAGATGGAAAACTCCAAGATCATCTGAAGCCAGGAAAAGATGCCCGGGGTTGGGGGGGGGTCTACTTTCAGTCCCTTCTTGTAATAATCAGGACAGGCCTGGCTCGATGATCCTTTCATCTTTCTAAAGCTTAGCCCACGGAACATCTTCCTCGACTCTCTTTGCAGCCACAAATAGCCAGGACTCTTAAGACCAACACATGGGCCCTCTGAAGTGCCACTTCTAGCTTCCTGGGAGACCTTCTTTAGCTGTCTCTGTTGCTGCCACAAGTGCTCGCCCTATTTCCCAGCCTGGTGCCCAGACACCTGTCTTGTCCTGGTATTGTTCACAGACCTTACATTCTCATCCATGTACCTGTTTAGACCATAAATCGTAGGGTGACCCAGACCCTTCTCACCTCCATCTGATGGGACTTGCATAGCCTTCATTGCGCTGGATCGTCCTATCGCGGCTGTCAAATAACTTCTCAGGGTCTGGGAGGTTCCCCTAATAGAGCCAGATCTTTCCACAGACCACTCAGCATGGGCAGAGAGTGCCCCTCACACCTCTCCAGGCCAGTCCATGCTGCATCTGCCACGTGGCCCTGTCACGGGCTGAATCGCGTCCTCCCTCCCCACTTACTCCCCCAGAAGTTATGCTGGACTAAGCTACCTGGAAAGTGATTTAGGCCAGGTCAGAGAGCAGCCCTGCAATGAGGACAGGCCAGGAGTGGAAGGACAGAAATACAGAGGAGACTCAGCACAGTCAGAAGGGAAAGGGGCCAGGAGTGGGGAGAAGCGGGCGGCAGGCAGGCTAGCGGGGACGCTGGGAAGACGGGTGTCTGGGCGAGCTGTGCCCCATGTCCTACACGTCTCCGTCGGGCTGATCTCCATGGGGGTAGGGAGGCTATCCGACGTCCTTTCTGATCAAACATGTTGCTTAGTAAAACTTCACACCACACTGTTAATTTCTGAGTTGTGGGCCTCCCTGGTGGTGCAGCGGTTAAGAGCTGCGCTGTGGAGCTGTCGGCAGCAGCGATGTGAGTTCGACACCCAGCCGGGGAGATTCCCACTTGGCGCTGCAGACCTCTCCTGCCTCTCCCACTGCTCCCCTTGTAACAGGGTGGTCCCCAGGAAAAAGGGTGTGTCCCAGGTTCCCTGTTCCACCCAAGGCAGGGTGGAACTGAGCAGGATATAAGAAGCTTGCGAAGACACACAGAGAGGACACACACAGAGGAGACAGAACACAGAGGAGACAAGAGGAGATGGAAGCAGGATGGAGGCCAGAAGAGGCCCAAGGAGCAGAGAGACTTGTAAAGAAGCTGCTCTGGCCTGGACTGATTGAAATAGATATGGGTGAGAGACCCGTGGGGAAGTTAACGATGGCTGTGTGGATTTTGGTTTTGATTTTGTTCTGTTCCTCTCAGAATTGTCTGACTGTTTCTGACCCTTTTGGATGGGTCCCTGCCAAAAGGTGTTTTGGTTCCTCCCAGAATTGTCTGGCTGTTTCTGACCCTTATGTGGGGGTCCCTGCCAAAAGCTGTTCTAGACTTGTGGCAGGCTTTCGAGACTTGCTTTGGGCCAATCCCGTTTGGGTGGACTTTCACCCACGAGGAGTTGGATACCATTGGGTGCTTGACTTAGATACTATATTCTTTGTCTTCTCTGTCCTTTCTAGCTGTAGTAAAGTTTCTTTCCACAAAAGGCCCTATATGTTTTGTATTGATGCGGCAGATGGCAGAACTCATTTAGAACAGGGCAGGTCTGAGGGTTTCGGGGGTGCCTCTCTCCTGCCCTGTAACACCCTCAGCAATGTGTTTCCATCGCTCTGCCTGTTCTGCTCCCCACTCTGTCTCTGGTGAACCCTCTCGCCGCCCCATGCCTCTGGCCTGTACCCCAGCTTGTATGCATAAATAAATAAATCTTTTAAAAAATTTTTCTGAGTTGTGATATTGAGGAGCCAATGGCCACGTGAATCCATGAAGTGTAAAGACCAAGACAGGCGGGGTAGGGCAGGGCAGGGAGAGGTGAGCAGGCAGCGACATGAATTCAGGGTACTGCAGTAGCCTCAGGGGACATGGAGAGGAAGAGGAGGCAGTTGGCCACCGATGAAGGAAGCGTGGCCAGAAGGAGCACCTGAAGCAAGGCAGGCGCTCAGCCCTCCCGGACACATCACCTGCGTCACTAGCGTGTTTTCTGTTGACTCCTGCGACGAGTGCCACCTATTTTCATTGTTAACATGGTCTCCGCAAACCGCTGTGCCACCCCCACCCCCCAAGAAGGCCTGCTGGTCACCCGGGAATGGTTTCAGCCTTTTTTCCCTCATCCCTTCCCTCCCTAAAACCTAGGTGCCATGTCTCTGTCTCACTTCAATGTCTTTCTCTCTTCTCCTTCCCCAAACCCTTCTCCCCAAAGAAATGCCTATATAGAGCAGCAGCCTCACTCCTGTCTGCCCACCTGTGACTATGCAGGTGATTCTTTCCACCAACTCTCTATGCCTCAGCAGGGCAGCTCTACTCAGGGCTGCCCACCTGCAACCATGCAGGCCTCTTAGCAAACCTGTCCCCTTCCTGCCCACTTGTGCCTATGCAAGTGTTCTCTGCTCTTCTGTCTTCTGCTTCAGTAAACTTGTTCTTCAAACATTTAAAACAAAAAAGGCCTATATAATTCCACGGGGAGCACAGAGGCTATTAGGAATAAAATTCCCTGGGGTACCAAATGCCACCATTGCCTCAAGCCACCCTCCGAGGACACACACCTGCTCCTGAGTGATCTCCTTGCCTTCTTAAAGTTCTCTGCTAAGGGCTGAAGGTCCTTGACAGAGAATCTTTGGTTCCAAGAAATTTAGAACAAATAGCTATAGGAGAGAAAGGCAGCTGGCAGGCTCACTGCTCTTAGCAAACAGAAGGAAATGGAAAATTTTTAGGTCACACATCGCAGAGACAGAGGTCTTTGTGGACTACGGTAAGGCTGGAGTTACTCAACAAGAGTGGCACACAGCTCCAAACAAACCTTATCTCCTGAGCATAAAAATACGAAGCAAGACAGGGGGCAATTGTAACCTGCTGTTTAACCAGGGATTGCGTAACGCTTCTGTGTTCCGCTGCACCTCCTTATCACACCGTGTTTATGTTGGTGCTGAAAATTATTTTTTATTCTTTAAATAGCACCTGATAAGATGCCTCTGAGCCATGCATTTATCTGGTATTTTGTGGAGAGGGCCAGCTGGAATGGAGACCCTGTAATGATTTATCACGATTGAGCTCTGAGGAGACGGGTGGGTTGACCAGGAAGCTTCCTTCTAGCCCCTTTACCCTGTGTGCCATCTGGACCGTGGTGTCCCTGATGCAGCCCGGTGGGGATGAGAGGCCTCCTCAGACATGAAAGAGGTTGGGGCTTGGGGGGATGTGCTCCTCGACCAACATCCTCAGCCTCTAGGTGTCTCCAGAGGAACAGCCCCACAGATATATTCGCTACGGGAATAGCTGGGCATCTCCTGAGCCTGGTAAGCAGGAATGAACAAAGAGGGCCTTCAGGGACAGCACTACTGCTTCTTGAAGAGGGGCAGGACCCCCAACAACCCAGGGCCAGTGCCTCCTGACCGCCTCAGCCACTGTCTGATAACAAACATGGCGTCTCAGGAACATGGTGTGTCTCCTTGGTCACCTCAGGGTCCCCAGCGACACACTAATAGCACCTTGAAGGTGTCCCACGAGTGAGTTCAGTTCTATCAGGATACAAGCAAATCTCCTTCAAAGACGAGAGAAAGCAACGAGCTGGAAATATTGAAACAAATCAAAATGTGAAGGTTGAAGAGCTTCAGAAGAGAAACTGCTCTAACGGAGACTGATGGGGGCTCCCGGATCCTGCCCAAGGGGTGTCTCCAACGAGCAGCGCCTCTCTCTCCCCATGAGTAGTCACAGACTTGGAGAGACCACCTTGGAGGGATTCACAGCTCCACGCAGCTGGGCCCAGGCCGGCCCCCCACTCCAGCTGAGCTCAGCGTTAACAAACCACAGCCAGGGTCTCCCTGGTGGCACAAGGGGCTACATCTCAGCACTACGAAGCTTCTACAGTCAAGAGTTCGATCCCCGGCCAGGGAGCTGACCCACAGGGCGCAGCAGACCTCTCCTGTCTCGCCCTCTGCTCCCCTCAGCAGTGTACTTCAGTCGATCCGCCTGTTCTGCTCCCCACTCTGCCTCTGGGGAATCCTCTCACCCCCCGCACCTCTGGACTACATCCCAGCTCTTGTATGCATAAATAATTATAATAAAAAAAAAACCCACAGCCAGCTGCCTCCAGGTGCCACCCACACCCCCCACCAGCATCAGCACCAGCACAGGCAACACCCAGACCGAACCCAGAAGCTGGAGATGAGTCGACGCAGGGAAACAGCAGCCGAGCCCCACACACGGGGGTCCATCTCCACGGACAGGGGGTACAGGGTGCCGCCTTGGTGTGTGACATGCTGTGGGCAGGTGTGTGGAGGGGAGCTGTGTGCATGGGGAGCTACTTCCGGTGTGCTCTTACGAACCTCATGACAACCTGCCATTTTCCCTCAGTCTGACATTTCCAGGACCGAAGCCAAGTTCCCGTGTCCCTCCCCTGCGCCCCAGGCCCCCTCACCTCGTGCTTCTTCCCTACTCTGAGTGTAGAGGAAGCCCACGGTTTAAAAATGGAAACCCAACTTGGCTTTGCCACGCAACTACTTTTAGCACCGAGCCATGGCAACGTCATACACACAGTTCATCATGTGTTCGTCGTGGTTTCACGTCGCCAGAGGCAGCCTGGGTCTGCTTATTTACAAGCGGTGTGAATTTTTCAGACCAAGCTTGACTTTTTATTTTTGAACAAGATGTGGAAATCACAAGTTGTGTTCAAAACTGTCGACGGCTGTGACCTGTGGCGACTCCTCATCCAGCTTTGTGTCCGCCAAGAGCGGCTAACATTTAAACACCACCTCAGTCCTAAATATAAGTAAAGAGAAAGGACAGGTCACGTCAGGCCTGTGACAGAGGCCGAGGGCCCCATGGGTGTTTGCACACCAGCTGTGGATGGATGTGACGAGCTGCTCTCCCAGCAGGTCTCATCGACAGTGAGAAACGGCTGTTCCAGGTCCTTGATGACACAGAATCAGAGCCCGAGAAGCACCAGGAGTCTCCTCCAGGAAAGTCAGCCTGAGAGGCAGATGTAGGTGGGAGGAAAGACCCCAAAGGGGCAGCGGTTTAGGCAAAGCTGGGGGTGCAGACTGAGCAAACACTGGTTCCTCAGGCTATTGGGGGTTCTTCAGCAACAGGACAATGTTCATTACATCTAGATCAAGATGTACTGACATGCGTCTATGTAATATATATGCATCTGTATAAATATACACATCTGCAGAGATGCCTCTTTTATAGCTATACTTACAGATGTAGCTATCTTTTTATAGTATTTTTTAGAGATTTATTTATTTATGCATACAAGAGCTGGGGTGCAGGCCAGAGACGTGTGGCGGTGAGAGGATTCACCAGAGACAGAGTGGGGAGCAGAACAGACAGTTTGACTGAAACACACTGCTGAGGGGAGCAGCGGGGAGACAGGAGAGGTCTGCTGTGCCATGTGGGAAGCTCCCTGGCAGGGGATCAAACCCGTGCTGCAGTGGCTCTGGAAAGCTTCACAGTGCTGAGACTTAACCCCTTGCACCACCAGGGAGGCCCAGATGTAGCTATCTCTTTAAGTAGAGATATATTTTTATATATCTGTCTCTATGGGGGGAGGAAAGAGATTGATTTATTTTAAGGAACTGGCTCATGTGACACAGGGCAGGCAAGTCTGGACTCTTCAGGCCAGCAGGCTGGGAATTCCAGCCGGAGAAACATCTTGAATCCCCAAGCGTCCAAGGCAGTATTCCTTCCTCCTCGGGGGACTTCAGTGATTTTCTTAAGGCCTTCAACTGATTGGCAAGGGCCCACCACACCATGGAGGGGATCATCTTCACTCAATGTCCACTAATTCAATGATTTTAATCTTGTCTAAAAATTGTGTGAAACAACAACATTCAGACTCGCATCTGATCAAGCAACTGGACACCACGGCCCAGCCAGGTGGCTGCAAAATTGATGCCAACCCAGGAAAATCTCCCCAAGCTCATGGAGGGCCATTCCTATGGGTTTCAAATGGACCAAAAGATTCTGTGTAAACATATTTTCTGTTTCTAAGAAAATCAATCAGTTTTGACCCAGACAGACCATTGAGAAGACAGGAAAGTCTGAAAGCTCATCTGTTCATTCACCACACACTCGCTAGCAGCTGACAAGTCTCCCCTGCAAAAGAACCTTCCTACTGGGTAAGATTTGGTAGCTACTGGGGGATTTGCGAAGGCTCAATTTTTTTCCGATATAAATTACTGGTAATAGCATTCCCAGGTGAAAAAAAAAAATAGCCCAGCAAATCCTACTAAAAAGGAAGGTTTTTCTTTCATGTGGCAGGAACCTGTCCTTTGTACAGACCCCTCACAATGGGCCATGATGGGGCCAGTTCTGGGATGGCTGAGCCCTTGGTCGCTAGGAGGGGCGAGAGCAGACAGGAGACTTTTGGACCCGGTTCCCAAAGACACTCTCACAGATTGTAAGGACTGTGAGATGAGGAACCCGGTGGAAGGGGAGGAGACTGGAGTGTCCAGGATACATTGGGATGGAGCCAAGAGCATTTGCTGAAGGACTGAATGTGCGGAATAAGGAACATCGTGAAAACAAATGGAACTATAATCCAGTCACCTGAACACCAGGCAGTCCTGCTGGGCATCTATTTTTTATAGTCCAGATGTTTTTGTTTTATTTAGTTCCTCCATTTGTTTTCTCTATGTATCACACATGAGAAAAATCATACAGTGTGGGTGTGTTTCTCTGACCTATTCCATTCAGCTTAATTCCCTCTCGGGCCTCCCTGGTGGCACAAGGAGTTAAGTCTCAGGGCTATGAAGCTATTGGCAGCCACTGCAGCACGAGTTCAATCCCCAGCCAGGGAGTGACCCATATGACGCAGCAGACCTCTCCTGCTTCGCCCGCTGCTCCCCTCAACAGTGTATTTCAGCCAGTCTGCCTGTTCTGCTCCCCACTCTGTCTCTGGTGAATCCTACCACTGCCCCCACTCCTCTGGCCTGCATCCCAGCTCTTGTGTGCATAAATAAATAAATCTTTAAAAATAATAGTAATTCCCTCTAGACCTATCCATGTTGTAATGACAGGATTTCCTCATTTCTGAGTGCAGAACTGCATCCCATGTGTATATACACCACATCTTCTTAATCCGATCATCATTGATGGGCACTGAGAGTGCTGCCAGGTTTTGGCTCTTGTAAATAGAAGAACAATCTGAAGCACATCTAATGGCAGGGGATGCTGACATGTTAAAACAGAGGGTGGAGAAATTTTCTGTCAACAGCCAGATAGTAAATATTGTCAGTTTTTTGTGGGCCACATGGCCTCGGTCACAACTACTCAACTCCACTGCTGTAGCATGGACAACATGTAAACAAATGAGTGTGGATGTTAGTTTGCCAAGCCCTGTATTCTATACATACACAGATGCACTACAAATTATTTCTTAAATGGGACCATTCGTAACTGATGAAAGGGAACCATCTGGAAGGAACTATATACCCCAATATTAACAGGGATTATCTCTATGATTATTTTCTGTGCTTGAGGTATTTTTGAAAATTTCCCCTCCTACATATATTCCTTCTATAACCAGATCAAATCTACAAATGAAGCCTGAATTCCACCTTTAAAAATCTACAAATGAAAACAGTCTGGGATTCTTTAGGTTTTGGTGTCATACTTTTTCTTGAAGATTTAACTAAAAATACTTATTAAAATACTTATTTAGGGCCTCCCTGGTGGCTCAACGGGTTAAGCACAGCACTATGAAGCTATCCAGAGCCACTGCAACACAAGTCTGATACCTGGCCAGGGAGATTCCCGCATGGCGCAGCAGACCTCTCCTGTCTCGCCTGCTGCTCCCCTCAGCAGTGTATTTCAGTAGATCTGCCTGTTCTGCTCCCCGCTCTGTCTCTGGTGAATCCTCTCACCACCCCACACCTCTGGCCAGCTTGTATGCATAAATAAATAAATCTTTTAAAAATATTTATTTAAAAGTCACCAGTAAATAAATTATAAATTGGAATTAGATGAGAAAATAACCTATTTCCTAGCAAGGCACAGTATCTGTAAGGAATGGGGGCAGTTCTTTTTACTGCACTGGCTAAGCCTCTGGAAAAGATTGCATCTAGAATTAGCAGCTTGATTGTATGCTGTTGGGACAAATTCCAAGTCGCCAGGACAGAAACTGTCCTGCCACATGAGTCACCCTGTCATATTATTAGCCCCTTATCATATCAGGTGCAAATCAAATCAGCAGCAATCACTGTTAATATGGTAATTTAACAACCAGAGACACTCTTTCCTTGAATCAACATCTGATTTAACTTTATTTCCACCCTACCGAAGACACGAGAAAGTTCCCAATCATCTCAGTTAGTTTAACTTATTTCTTGCTATTATCCATAGTTACATCCCTGTGATTTTCTCAATCCATCTGGGCGTTAGAGGGGAGAGCAGAATTTACCCTTTGGGTCTCCTTGGGCTTATAGAGGAGCAATAATCTGCCACCCCAAAACATGTTTTTTTTTTAAAGATTTATTTTTATTTATTTATGCACAGGAGAACTGGGGGGTAGGCCAGAGCTGTAGAGGGTGAGAGGATTCACCAGAGATAGAGTGGGGAGCAGAACAGGTAGATCTACTGAAATACACTGCTGAGGGGAGAAGCAGTAGAGACAAGAGAGGTCTGCTGCGCCATGTGGGTCAGCTCCCTGGCCGGGGATCAAACTTGTGCTGCAGTGGCTCTGGATAGCTTCATAGTGCTGAGACTTTAACCCCTGAGCCACCAGGGAGGCCCCCAAAACATTTCTGTGCCAAGCAGTTTCCTTCATGGGAAGGGCTCTGAAGGCTGAGTGCAAGCTGCTTTTGATGTTTATCTATAAACTTCTGTAAGGTTCGCTGGCAGGAAGATCTAATCTTATCGCCCGTCCTTGAAAACGTAACATTTTGTGGTCCGCTCACGTATTAGTACGTGTTTTTGTCACCAGTATCAGGTGACCGCTCACGTATTCATACGTGTTCATCTAGTCTCCAGTTTTTCATGCCACGGTGGATTTATTTGGAACTATTAGGAGCTATTTCTTTCATCGTCCTCAGTCTAGAAGCTTTACACATTGTTTTGGTACAAGTGTAAGGTGTTTTATGAGAGATATGACAGTTTTTTTTGTTTTTTTTTTTTTAAAGATTTATTTATTTATACATACAAGCTGGGGTACAGGCCAGAGGCGTGGGGCGGCGAGAGGCGTGGGGCATGGGGTGGCGAGAGGGTTCACCAGAGACAAAGTGGGGAGCAGAACAGGCAGATCAGAAATACACTGCTGAGGGGAGCAGCGGGCAAGGCAGGAGAGGTCTGCCGCACCATGTGGGATTCTCCCTGGCCGGGCGTCGAACTTGCATCGCCGCTGCCAACAGCTCCACAGCACAGCACTTAACCGTTGCACCACCGGGGAGGCCCTGTATGACAGTTTTTTTAATATCCGGTAGTTCAGGAGTTGTGTGTGTCTTATTGAATGCTTCTACCATTCATGCGGTGGCACAGAAAACGGCCAGCCCCAAGGGCTGGTAAATTGAAAGGGCACCGGCATACAAAGTGTTAAATATATATTCCTTTGTTTTCTGTTAAACCTCCTACTTGAATTTTTCCTTCTCCCCACCCTGCCTAGTCTTGCCTGAGCTATTTAAAGAGGTGCCCGAGCCCCTGGGTGAGTGAGTCCTACTGGTGTCTCCAGGGACACAGGAGGTACCAGGTCACTATTTTTTTTTAATCTTTTTTTTAAAAAAGCTTTATTTATTTTTGCATACAAGCTGGGGTGCAGGCCAGACACGTGGGGCGGCGAGAGGGTTCACCAGAGACAGAGAGGGGAGCAGAACAGGCAGATCAACGGAAATACACTGCTGAGGGGAGCAGCGGGCAAGGCAGGAGAGGTCTGCCGCACCATGTGGGACTCTCCCCGGCCGGGCATCGAACTTGCGTCTCCACTGCAGCTCCACAGCACAGCACTTAACCACTGTGCCACCAGGGAGGCCCCAGGTCACTATTAAGTGAACAGCAAATCCCAATAGCGACACAAACATGAGTATGGACAAAAGGGTCTCTGGAGGCATTCCCGGGACACTCTGGACAGATCTTAAAAAAACAAACTCCTTCTAGGAAGATGTTCCTCCTGGGTTCTAGAGTTTAAAGCTGCGGAGTTCAGAGTTCACTTGCTTGTACCCCTGAAATGCACACTTCAGCAGCTGACCAGAGAAACACCAACATCTTATGTAAACTAAGGGTGTTTCACAATAGCTGCTTAATCCAAGCTGCTGGCCACTATTACCCCATGCTCCCGCCTCCTAGGACAAATGCCCCGTTTCAAAGGGGAGGAGCTAACCAAGATGCCAGGTCTAGCCTTTCCTGATTGGGCTCAGGAATGAAGGGGAATTTTCTATGATAAACAGCAGAGCCCCAAGTGAAAATGCTAATTCCCACCCAACGGGTTTAGAACTTGAGTGACACACAGCACCAGCTGGGGTTCCTGGAGGCAAGTAATACTCAGCCTGAAGTAAGTAGAAAAGGAAGTCACTAAAGAGAAGCCCAGGAGTGTTCTAGAAGGACCAGCATACATGGTTACAAAAGCTGCCCAGTCCCACCACAGAATGGCTCCCTGGGAATACTAATGGAACCACTGGAGACCTGGGCAAACCAGGACCTTCCAGAACCTTCACCAGGGTTATCTCCGAAAAGGGATAAATTAACCCTCACTGGAATGAATTCCTTTAAGCCTGCTTCTTTCTTTACCAGCTTCCAATCCAAAGCCTGGTGTCCATGCATCTGCCTGGGGGAGCCTGGTTCCACACTTGCCCCAGGAGCGGGGACAGCAAGCTCCGGCTGAAGCTTAGGAAAGTCACTGACTCAGGCAGCAAACTCCGCTTGGGCGGAAAACTCTTACAAAGGTGTGGGCAGCCAGAAAGAATGCATTTCCTTTAACACACTGATTTACAAAAATGCCTCTTCTATCAACACAGAACCCAGGCAACAAGGGCCTTGCAGGATAGCTGGATTCTGACCACGTGTGAGCACAGAGGCTGCAGACTCTAAGAACTGGAGCCCAGAGGGGGCGGTCTGAAGAGGGGGCGCCCCACACTTGCAGCCCATATGGGCAGCAAGTAGCAGAGGGCCCTGCCTTTTCCAGGCAGCCTTATCGGGCCAAGGCAGCATGTGATAGTGTGTGAATGAACCAGAGGGGGTAGCCCGGGTATTTCAGTACTGCCGTCAACACTCACACCTCACTTTCAGCCAGCTCTCACTTTCCCTTTCTGAATTTTCACCAGTCACTTGTCACACGAGACTCAAATCTCTATCTCATTCATTTGCCAATAGCGGAAGCCCCCTCAGAATTACACTGCGCCAGACTGCTCCCTGGAGAAAATATCCCTGCCATAATTTCCAAAATGCAACCCCTTCTCTATTCCCAGGTTACTTTTTCTGGAAATGAGGGTCTCTTGAAGGGAGTAAGATCGTTTATTCACTCAGCAAACATTTTTACTGAGCACTTAGTAAGTGCCAGGCACTGTGCTAGCTCCTGGGGACACAGACTGATGAAAAAGGCTGTTCTTGGCCTCATGCAGTCCCAGGGGCAGGGAAGAAGCTAGCACTGAACACATGGAGACACAAATACATGTAGAGCAGCCG
>PVIJ01021964.1:0-17281 GCA_004024925.1 Scalopus aquaticus
ACACACACACACACACACACACACACACACACACACACACACTTGTCGCTTGGATAAGGCTAGGCCCTGTACCGCTCCCCAAACACGAGACAGAGCTTCCCAAAAGTTGCTGGCAGAGCCTTGGTTACTGCCGCACCTTGGGTGCGCCCCATTTGGTGCCGGGCCACGGGAGCACCCCGGACCTTCCCCGGGGGGTGCAGCCCAGCAAACTCTTGGGTACTTCAGGCTCCCTCCTGCGCCCGTCGCCCGCAGTAAACCACTGGGGACCGCGCGCCAATTACCCACTCTTGGATGAATCCTGCCCTTTTCCATCTTCCCTTGGCTTTCTCTTCTTGCCAGCTACTTGCCAAGAGGGTCAAGGGCGGAGGCAGAGGAAGAGAAGGAGGGAGGAAAGAGAAAGGACCAGCGAGCGAATTTACTACAACAGGCAACAACTATGCCGTCAAGGCGGCTATCCTTGAGCGACCCCTTTCCGCTTTCGCCCCCCATCAGTTCCACAGCACCCTACACTCTCCGTGTCGGCGTCGGCGTGTGATTAAGAGACGGTGGGAAATAAGCCCATAGCCTCCTGGGCATCCCTTACCTCAAGCTACCCTCGCGAAAGCCGCCCTCCTCTTTCCAAGGCACAGCGGTGCACCGCCACGACTGCCGCGCTCTGGACGCCTAGGTTCCTGCTGCCTGGGCTCCTGGCGCGGCTCCGCCTGGTGCAGCTCGTCCGTGCGGAGCGAGAAAGCAAGACTTCCTCGCTCCCCACTGCACACGAACCAGTCAGGGGGACGCTCGAGCGCCGCTAGCGTGAAGCCCGGCGGGTGACTACCAGCCCGCAGCCGCCAAGGCGGGGCCGGTGCCGGAGGAAGGGGCGCACGAGCCGGGGGCGGTTGCGGAGCGCGCGCGCTGACGGGCAGACTGGCGGGCATGGGTAACCCAAGCTAGGGCGTCACAGGCGACTGCCACGCGCCCCTGAGCTTCTCTCTATTCCTTGGCTGGCCCCCAAATCCCTCCTTTGTCCGTCCCCCCACCCACTCCCGCTACTCTCCCCACCCCAGAAGAGCCAGCTAGCCAGAGGCACTTGGTCCACAGAGCTGCGCTCTTCAACCGAGTGCTGGGGGGGAATAACAATGTGATCGCATTGCACTGACTAGATGCTGTGTAGTAGGTTGTAACTGCTGAGGCCACCACCTGTCAATTCTATAGAGAAAGGCACACTGTCCCCAGCCGGCTAGCCTCTCTCTGATTCCCCCCCTTATTTTCCTCCCCTACCTACCTCTCCGACCTCCCACAGTACTACACCGGCACGACAGCAAGGGAGTTTTGCAAAATAACCCTCAATCCCAGGCAGGAGCTCACAGCATCTCCCTTCCTAGCAGAGCTGAAGGATTACGCACAGTCCTGCGTGTCTATCCAAAGCCGGATGTCGAAAATCCTGGTTTGAACCCCACACTCGTCTGCGCCCCCCCCCACCCACCGCCCCCATTCATAATCCCAGCGGCCGTCTACCACTATACACCCTCCCCCAGCCGCCAGCGCTTCCTGCTATTCGCTGTCCCTGGAACGTGTCAGTCACTTGCTCTTCATTTGTGATGAATACAGTACTAGAAGCTCCGCAGCCACGGGTTGCACAATAGGGAGTGGGGCGGGAGAGTGGGGTGTACAGGGAGCCCGGGGTGAGAAGAGACTAGGGAGAGAGCAGGGCACACTACATGGAAGGAGTTCGCCTAAGGGTAGGAGCCCACTGCTCTGCCTGTTGCACAAAGGAGATCCCGAGTGGATAAGCTGAGTACTACTGAACCAATGGGTCAGATCATCCCAGAGGATATGCTCCACCGAAACACCCTAAGAGTGGGTCCCACAATTTAGCTATTAGTGTGACCAATCAACAGGAAACAGGGAGACTGACTGCCGGCCCCAGCTTTAAAGAATGCAGGTGGGTGGAGGCTTGCCCGTCAGAGGGAGGAATGTGGAAAAACACAGGTTTCCTTTCCCCAGTTGTCCAGCACTGTCAGACAAGAGAAAAAGAAAACTGGTAAAGGGAAAAGAAAGGAATGAAATAACTGTGCATTGTACCATTACAACTAGCTAGAAACCAGGAAGACTTTAATGAATACGCATGACAATTTCTCAACTTACCCCAATAAACATTATGGCACACTATTTTGTCCTAAGCACAGTATACTGTGCCAGCTGCTGAGGTACAGAGGTGTTTAGGACAGTCTCTGCACCTAAGGAACTCACTGTCTAGTGGGAAAAGAGACTATGAAAGTCCCAAATCAGACAATATTATGCAATAACACATACTCATTGCATTAGTGGGAGATATTTTCTCCAGCTGGAGAGAGAACGGGTCAATGAATTAGACAACTTCTGAATTGAGTATGAAAGAGTAAATAGGAGTTTGCCAAAAAAAGTAACAATGACCTTTTCTTATTCACTCATTAACCCAAACCAGTTTTACATAATGAAAGACATACCTGTTCATCAATGTGGTAAATGACTGGACTCCTGCCCTGCACCATATCTCCTTCCTCGTTTTGGAGGAAACACTTGAAAACTCTAGCCCTTAGAGTGTGGAACACCCAGTGCATTTAAGATGCTGCCAAGTGTCCAACGCTAACTTCTTGAACCTCTTGCTTTACATTCTATACCATCGACCTTATCTAGTATCTTGAAATTAAGCTTAAAGCCAAAATTAATAATACTGAGACAATAAGCATCTGGAAGGAATCCAATATACCCTGCAATGCAGACACGGTCTGACACAGACTCTGTCTGCAGAATGATGACAATGTTGTAATCCTTTTTTCCTGAAGTACAGTGAGGATTAATTAGTCAGATGTTAAATATAAAGAGGCCATTGCCTGACTAGTGTGGGATGGAAAATAAAATTGTGATTCAATCTAAGGAAAAAGGAATCAATGTGAATGGCACGATTCCACCCTCTGGATATTAGAAACTTGAAGGGTATTAATAATTACTGGAGTTCCCAAGGTTGTTACATCAACTTCAGAAAGACATGGGCAAAGGGTTCTTGTTGCAAAAAAGAATTAAGTGGATTTCATCATGCAGATGATATCAGTTATTAAAACAGCTTTCCCACATCTTCATAAAAATTATATAAATTAACAAAGAGAATGGAAAATATAAGAATTTATGTGGTCAATTATGTTATGACAATGGAATCAAGACTACACAATGGAAAACAGACTTTCTCTTCAATAAATTGTGCTGGGAAAATTGGACAGCTTATGACAAGAGAATGAAAATGGACTCCTCTACACCAAACACAAAAATAAAATCAAAATTGATTAAAGAGTTGAATGCAAAGGCTGAAATCATAAAACTCCTAGAAGAAAATACAAGGGGACAATTTCTTGACATCGGTCTAGGAGATGATTTTTCAGAAGAACAAAATCAGCAACAAAGAAGGCAAAAATAATTGGAACTACATAAAATAGGTGATAACATTTAAAAACCTGCACATTAAAGAAAATCATCAACAGGGGGGCTCTCTGGAGGTGCAACGGATTAAGTCTCAGCACTATGAAGCTATCAGCCTGCCACTGCAGCATGAGTTCGATCCCCAGCCAGGGAGCTTCCTACATAGCACAGCAGACCTCTCCTGTCTTGCCCACTACTCCCCTCAACAGTGTATTTCAGTCTGTCTATTCTGCTCCCCACTCTATCTCTGGTGAATCCTTTCACCACCACCTCCGGCCTACACAAACACCTCTGGCCTATACCCAGCTTGTATACATAAATAAATATATCTTTAAAAAAAAAAAAAGAAAATCATCCAAAAAATGAAAAGACAACCTAGAGAATAGGAAAATATATTTGCAAATTATAAATCCAAATAAAAAAATGGGCAGAAGTTCTGAATAGACACTTTTCCAAAGAATACATACAGGTGGCCAACAGGTATATGAAAAGGTGCGCAACATCACTAATCAGGAAATGCAAATCAAAACTACCATGCAAATCAAAACCACAATGGGATTTTGCCTCACAATGTTAGAATGGCTACTATCAGACAAAAAATAAATATTAACAAGGATGTGGAGAAAGGTGAACCCTGATACACTGTTAATGGGAATATAAATTGGCTCAGTCACTATAGAAAACAATACGGAGGTTCCTCAAAAAATTAAAATAGTGTTATCACATGACCCAGCAATTCCTCTTCTGAGTATCCAAAGACAATGAAAACACAATCCATATGTAAGTGTGTATATGCATATATATGTGTGTGTGTGTGTGTGTATGTGTATATATATACTCTCATGCTTGTTACAGCATTATGTATAATAGCCAAGATAGGAAAACAACCTAAGTATCCAGTGACAGTTGAATAAGTAAAGAAAATTAAATATGTATTTGAATTTACAATTCAAATATATATACACATAAAAGATATGTATATGTACAAACACACACACACACACACACACACACAGAGAGGTATGAACATTACCTAGTCATAAAAAAGGAGTCCTGCCATTTGCAACAACACATGGCAGTAGAGGGGAGGGTGGGCACAATGGATAAAGGTACAAACTTCCAGTTATAAAATAAGTAAGTCATGGGGTGTGATGTACAGCATGGTGACCATAGTTAATAATGCTATATCTTACATAAGCAAAGGCAAAAAAGAAACTAGTATAAACTTTATCAAAAAAGATAAACACATGGATTTGCAGCAACATGGATGGAGCCAGAAGGGATCATGCTCAGCAAAATAGCCAGAAAGAAAGAGAAAATTTCGAAAGGTTTCACTTATAGCAGGAATACAGGGGAACCAAACGAGAGACATTTAGTGAGGGAGGGGGAGGATAAGGGCTCAAAACGGGGGAGAAAAGAGCACAAGGGACTGTGGTGACGGTTCATGGGCAAATCGGTCATGGGTAACCCACGGGAAATACATAATAATGTAAAAGACATAAATAATAATTTAAAAAAAATTTTTAAGTTTGTACACTCATTCATCCCTGATGGGAGTATAAATACTATCAACTCCATATGGCAAGCAAGTTAGCCATAGAGACCTATGTTAGGGCCTCCCTGGTGGCTAAGCAGTTAAGCGCTACACTGTGGAGCTGTGGAGCTGTCTGCAGCGGTGCCGCAAGTGACGCAAGTTCGATGCCTGGCCAGGGAGATTCCCACATGGCCCAGCAGACCTCTCCTGCCTTGCCCGCTCTCCCCTCAGCAGTGTATTTCCATCCATCTGCCTGTTCTGCTCCCCATTCTGTCTCTGGTGAACCCTCTCGCGGCCCCATGCTGCTGGCCTATACCCCAGCTTGTATGCATAAATAAATAAATATTAAAAAAAGAGAGACCTATGTTAAAGATGCATGTAGATTCTAACTAAAAAAATCTCACTTTTAATGTGTTTCAGTAACTAAATACACTAATCATATTGCACTAAATATATGGGCAGTACTAAAGTTGACTCACATATGAAATCACACACATTTATACTTATTTGTTGCAACACTGTCCTGGAATAACTTAACAAAGATACAGCCATAAAATGGAATACAGCTATAAACAATAAGAAGTGTACTGACAGAAAAAATTCTTCAAGATACACTACTGAAAAACAAGTAAATTACCTTTAAGTAACAAAGGGATGACTGTAAGAATATACATTTGTCTTAATTGAATATGCAACTTAAAAATATCTGAGAGAATAACTAATAAATAAAAGGGGTTATTTCTGGAAATGGGAAAAGAATGACAAACTTTTCAGTCAAATTTTACTGTTTGATTTGAAAATCAAGATAATTATTATATTTTAATATTAAATAAAACACATTTAAAAGTCACTAAATGTATTATAAATGATATTTTTTTTAGTCTGTCATCCTCTCTTTAACTTTGCAGAGAAATTTTGATATGCCACAGAACAATAATACTACAAGTACGTTCTTTCTATGAAAAGGTCAAACTAATTTCCACACGTAGGGGATAATCATGTTAACAGGCATGATTCACATGGTTATTTCAAGTATATAATTTTCCCTTTTTATTAATTAATCATATATTCAAATGTCAAAAGGAATGACAACTTCTAAAGAAATGATATATTTACCCATTTAGCCTTGTTTAAAAAAGCTTTTATATTAAATGTTAGGCCAAGAATGGCTGACTTCAAAAACATGAAGTTGAGCCTAGTTACCTTAACAAACTTGCAGTAGCTACCTCAGCCCTTAAATGTAAACCAAGAATCATACTCTGATTATGTCAACAGCATGAAGACTTCCAGTTTATCTCATTGAGAACCACATGGCAAAAATTCAGCCAGAGTCACTGACAATGACAAAAATAGGGCAACAGGAATCTGAAGACACACCATGGTTTCACCTCTGTGACCCATTCTTTTGGAGGATGACACAGTGATATATTTTGAAATGAAAACATGGTTTCAAGGAAATTCAAATCTTTGTGTTTCCCTTTGCAACCTACTTCATAAATAAACTTCAGAAAACTTTCTGGCATTCAAAGGTACTAGTATAGATTATGACACATAATATTTGAAAGTTCACTAATATCATCAACAGGAACCCAGAATAGTAACACTATTACTAAAGTAAACAGCCTTCTCTACCCTAGGATGCACAGTAGTCTCCTGGCAGTAGAAGTTGCCAGGATTTTGTATAGTCTTGAATATCTGTAACATATGGTCATCTGTAATATGTGCAGTAATATGTACTCAAGAGAACTGTTGGAAGATTAAGTGAAAAAAAATGCATGGACTTGGCATTAATTTGAGTCATTCTCTTATTTCTAGAGTAGGGAGAAAAATCAATTTGTTAGCCATAATGAAACCAACCCACTTTTACCTTCTATTTAGCAGTAAGTCAGTATCCAAAAACTTGGAGAATTTTGAACATGAGTTATTAACTATCAATCTGATACTGTCAGAAAGCATATTCATGATAATTTATTGTAATTCATGTTTACCAAATGATTTTGGGTAGTAACGTCTAGTCTGGATGTAAGCACTATTAATCCTACAAGTGATTAACAATAGTGTGAAAAATGTCCACTTGTACGTAGTGTACTAACTCTAGAGAGTTCATTTATACACTGTAAGGTTAACTTTTTAAGCAGCAAAGAATAGAAACAATTTTTAAATAGTAATACTGAAAAGTAAACCTTTTCAAAAAAGAAAAGCTTATTTAATGTAATGATCCATATTATAAATGAAGGCTTTGTCCATTTTTATTCATTCAATCAATATATCGTCAAACATAAAACACTGAATACTTCCAAGAGCCATTTTTTTTTTATGCATACAAGCTGGGGTACAGGCCAGAGGCGTGGGTGGCGAGAGGGTTCACCAGAGACAGAGTGGGGAGCAGAACAGGCAGATCAGAAATACACTGCTGAGGGGAGCAGTGGGCGAGGCAGGAGAGGTCTGCTGCGCCATGTGGGGTTCTCCCTGGCGGGGCGTCGAACTCGCATTGCTGCTGCCGACAGCTCCACAGCGCAGTGCCCAACCGCTGCGCCACCGGGGAGGCCCCCCAAGAGCCATTCTTGAAGTTGGAAAAGAATGAGAAAAGAATGACAAATTTTTCAGTCAAATTTTACTGTTTGAGGGCCTCCCTGGTGGCGCAATGGGTTAAGCGCAGCTCTGTGGAGCTGTCAGGAGCTCAGCTGCAGCAAGAGTTCAATGCCCCGCCAGGGAGATTCCCACACGGCGCAGCAGACCTCTCCTGCGCGTGCTGCTCCCCTCAGCACTGTATTTCAGTCCATCTACCTGTTCTGCTCCCCTTCTGTCTCTGGTGAACCCTCTCACCGCCCCATATCTCTGGCCTGCACCCAGCTTGTATGCATAAATAAATAAGTCTTTTTTAAAAATTTTACTGTTTGATTTGAAAATGAAGATAATTATTATATTTTAATGTTAAATAAAACACATTTAAAAGTAACTAAATGTAATGTAAATGAATATAATATCTAGAATATAGTATTGAACAGGATGAACATCAAGGCTGCCAGTGACTATCAATGTCACATGTAACCTCTGCTTAGTCAAAACAGAATCAACCAAGGGACACCTGGCCAAGCATCTGGCTTCTGTTAACTTTTCTAGAAGAAGCACAGCAAAAATTTCTATAGTAGCTTAGAGTTAAGGTAAATAAGTACAATTTCAGCTGTGAACTAAGACATGGCAACACCTAGCCCATCTTTCTGGTCATAGGGCCTGGTGTGCTCTAACTACATGGTGACTATCTTTGTTGGCTTGAGCTGCCATAACAAAATAGCATAGAGGGGATAAAAGGAATTGATTTCTCACAGTTCCAGAGACTAGAATCCCAAGATTAACATGCCAGCAGGGCATAATGTCTGGTAAAGACTATCTCCTTGGGTTGCCAATGGACACTTTCTGCTATGTCCTCACATGGCCTTTCTTCCGTGTGTAGGGGCGGAGAGAAAGAGAGTGCAGCATGAGCAAGCAAGCCCACAGGAGGGAGGGAGGGAGATTGATTTCCTGGATATCTTCTTAAAAGGTCACTAGTGGCATCTTTCAATAAGGGCCCATACTCATGTCCTCATCTAAACTTAAGCCCCATGTCAAATGGCATAACATTGGGTGGTAAAAACTTTAACATATGAATTTGGAGGACACAATTCAGTCTATAGCAGTGGCCTTGAATAAAAAAGCAGTTGGAGTAGCTTCCACCATCCAAAAAGGTTAGACCTATGACACCCCAAAAATACTAACCCACATACTCAGTACACTGAATGCTGCCCTTTACATATGGAATACAATATATAAATGGTGTATAAAGTCCTAAGTCTACATAAATTCATCTATGAAATGACTTTAGAGAAATAAGAGGTGTTTAAGGACTATGCCATGGAATATACACCACTACTTAAAAGGTGTGGAAATAACCAACAGTGGAAACTGAAAATCAGTATCCAGAGAGAGAGAGAATAAAGAGAGAAAATGGTAGACCTAAAGCAGTGAACAACGTGTGTAAAGAAGGTGAGAGCTCACCAAGAACATCAAATGTTGCTCAGATAACAGAAAGACTGAGAACAGAATGCAGTATTTGTCAATGGGGAGATCATGGATGACTTTGACCAAAGCCAGAGATGAGGAGAAAAGCTTGATTTTAGGCAAGCAGGTCTCTGAAGACATTTCTGTAACTGGAAAAAAAGAATGAGGCAGTAGCTAAAGAAACAATTTTATTAGAGCATTTTTGTACGTTCTGTGGAAACTATCTCACAGCCTGGAAAAACGGATTGCAACAGGGAGGCATTTGCAAGAGCTAAATATCATGGAGGAGAAAAGAGGAAACATAAGAAAGAAAACAGAATTTCAAAATCAATCTGAGATAAAGATTAAGCATAATATATAGCAGCTGAACAACAAGAGACAAGTAAGGAAAAAAAGGTCTTTGACTAATGTTACAGATACTTCAATTTTTTTTAATAACGGGTTTTTGAGATAAAACTCACAGACCTTAAAGTTCACCTTCTTAAGTGTACAATTCAGTGGTTTTTAGACAGTTAAAAAATTATGCATTGATCACCACTATCTAATTCCAGAATATCTTTATCACCTACCAAAGAAATTCCATATCCATCAGCAGAAATTCCTTATTATCCCTATTCTCATCACTAGCAATTATTTCTTCTGTCTGTGGTTTTGTTGGATCTGGACATGTCCATTAAATGAAATCAAATAATGCAATCTCATTTGTAGCTGGCTTCTCTGAGTGAGCATGTTTTTACAGTTAACTCATAGTGTATTGAAAATATATTTTATTATGGCTAAATAATATTTCACTGTATAGATAGACCACATTTTGTTTATCTGTTTATTTGTTGATGGACATTTAGGTTGTTTGCACTTTTGGGCTATTATAAATAATGCTTCTTCTAACATTCATGTACAAAAATTTGTGTGGACCTATGTTTTAATTTTCTTGGCTCAATACCTGGAAACAAAAATGCTAAATTATACGCTAACACTATGATTAAACTTTTAAATTGTTTTTTAATTGATATATCATTTCACATCTTACTAGCAATGTATTAGTATTAACATAGCTATGTATAAGGATTCTAATTCCTCCAACTAAAGTTACTTATTATTTTTTTCATTGTTCTAATTATAACCATCCTATAATGTATAGGTAGTATCTCTAGGTGGCTTTAATTTGTAATTCCCTGGTGACTAATTATGTTGAGCAGCTTTTCATTTTCTTATTGGTCATTTATACATCTACTTTAGAAAAGTACCTGTTCAAATCCTTTGCCCATTTTTAGTGGGTTATCCTTTTATTGTTGAATTGTATATTCTGCATACAAGTGCCTTATCAGATACATGATTTACAATTATTGACTCCCATTCTGGGGTTGTCTGTTCACTTTTTTGATGATATCCTTAGAAGCACAAAAGTTTTAAATTTTGTTATAATCTAATTTATTTTTTCTTGTTATACTGTTGATTTCAAATCTAAGAAACTATGGTATAAGTCAAAGACACAAAGATTAATTCCTCTGTTTTCTTCTAACAATTTTATAGTTTTAGTTCTTCTAGATTTCTGATCCATTTTGAGTTAATTTTTGTATTTGGTGTGAGGTACGGGGTCTGACTTTGTCCTTGTGCCTGTAGCTATCCAGTTGTCCCATCTCTATTTGTTGAAGGAATTATTCTTTCTTCGTTGAATTGTCTTGGCATCATTATCAAAATAAATTGACCATAAATGTAAGGAGTTGTTTCTAGATTCCCTATTCCATTCTTTACTTCTCCCTTTATGCAAATACCTGTCTTGATTACTACAGCTTTGGAGTAAGGTTTGAAACTAGGAAGTTTAAGTCCTCCAACTATGTTTTTTTTTAATATTTTTTTGCCTTATTGGGCTTTTCTATTGAAAGAGTATTGGGTTTTGTCAAAAAATTCCTCTATATTTATTGAAATCATGTGGTTTTATCCTTTATTCTGTCAACATGATGGATGACACTATCTGTATGGGAGATTTGATAGCAAAAAATTCTGAGAGTTCCTTTTCTATAAGAATAATTCATTTCCTCCTTAATTTTTGAAGCATTATTGTGTAGACATAGAATTGTTGGTTTAAAGGTGTTTTTCTTCATATCAATATTATGACTGTATCTCCAACCTCTGGTTTCCATCGTTTCTGATAAAAAGTTATCTGATAATCTTGAGAATCCCTTTTACATTATGAATCACTTCTCTCTTGAAGTTTTCAAGATTCTCTTTGTCTTTTGACAATTTGGCTCTCATGTCTAGCTATGAATCTCTTTGATTTTATCATAATGAAGTATGTTAAACTTCTTGTACGTATAAACTGTTTTCCATCAAATTTAGGAAGGTTGTGGCCATTACTCTTCAAATAGTCTCTCTGTCCCTGTCTCTCTGTCCTCTCCCATTTTCACTATGTGGAAGCTAGTACTCTTGATGGTCTCTGAGGTTCTGGGGTTTTCTCTGCGCTTTTTTTTTTTCTCTTCCTTTTTTTTTTTTTTCTCAGACTGGATATTCTCAGTTGACCTATCTTCAAATTCACTGATTTTTCTGCCACTTCAAGTTTGCTATTCAGGATCTCTAATTAATTATTCATTTCAATTATTGTACTTTCAGTTCTAGGACTTTGGTTTATATAACTCTCTTAATAATCTCTAATTGTTGAGATGATGATCTTACACTTTTTCTCATATTTCCCTTTTGTTCTCTAGACATGATTTCCTTTCATTCTTTGAAGACATTAACAGCTCATTTAAAGTCTTAATCTGGTAAATTCAACATTTGGGCTTCCTCAGGACAGGTGTATGAATGAGATGTTTCCATTTCTTTCAATTACTCATAATTTTTCATTGTAATTTGATGTTTAATATAATATATTGCATTAAATCTGAAAATTAGGTTCCCAACCTCCCAGGTTTGTTGCTGTTGCTCTTTATTAGTTTATGACTTTCCTAGACCAATTCTATGAATCTGTTTTGTTTTTTGTTTTCACTTTTTGTTGTTTTTTTTGTCATACACAACAACTTTAATTTCTGCTCAGTTATTTCAGTAGTCAGCAAATATTGGAAGGACAATTTCCCTAAATCCCTTGAATCAATAAGATTCTTAGTCTTTGCTGATGAACTGCATGTGTGTATTGCATCATACCTTCCATTCTTCAGGACTCAGTTTACAGCTCTGTAGGAGCCTTCACTTCCTGCTTTCACAAAGCCTCAAAGTCAGCTTTGGATCTTCATAGGTTTTTTTTTTTTTAAAGATTTATTTATTTTTGCATACAAGCTGGGGGGCAGGCCAGAGGTGTGGGGGAGGTGAGAGGGTTCACCAGAGACAGAGTTGGGAACAGAACTGCAGATCGACTGAAGGACACTGCTGAGGGGAGCAGCAGGGCAAGGCAGGAGAGGTCTGCTGTGCCATGTGGGAACCTCCCCGCTTGGCAATGGGCATCCAACTTGCACTGCAGCTGCCTACAGAGCCACAGTGCTGCACTCAACCGGTTGTGCAACCAGGGAAGCCCTGGATCTTCGTAGGTTTTTTTTGTGGCATTTACACATTGCTATACACAAGCATGGCCTTCTAGAGTCTCAGGAATATTGGGAACTTTCAAAAATCTTATGGATTTCTCACTGCCCCAATTTTCCTTTTAAGATTTCGGTCATTTTTTTGTTAGCCCCACCAGCCACTTCAGGTAGTACTAATGCTAAATAAGTGCCACTTTAATTTTAACTAACACCACCACATACCCCACCACTGTAGTCCTGCAACTATAATCATTTTGGTAGCAATTGAAGGGTTTAGAAGGTTTTAAGCTTCCTTAAAGCTTCACCTTCAGAGAATTGTTACTCTTTGACTGTTCTAGATTATTGAAACACTCCATTCTCAGGGTCTGCCTTTACTTGGCTTTCTAAGTAGGCCTTTCCTGCAGACCATTTGTTATGAGGAGGTATAAATCACACCCACAAAGTCGAAGCTAGCTCTCTCAGCATCTGAGATCCCACTTGGCAGGTGGGGCTGGGATGCCTGCAATGATGGGGGATGGGGAGTGCAGTCCTTCATCCCAGGTGATGAGCAAACTGGAGAGTAGTACAACAAATATCTACTACTAATAAAATGGTTGGGGAAGAGGTTTCTAGCATTTTTAAACTCAACTCTAAATTACTTTAAGTTTTACATTGAGAAAAGCAAAACAGGAACTTGTAAGCAGAAATTACAAGCCCTGGTTTTTATCAAAATGTCCACACTCTGGATTGGGTTGTCATACTACAAAACAGCATCTCAAATTACTTGTTGTTTTTTTCTTAATCACAACAGGTTTGCTTTTTTAACACACAGTAAGGGTTGTTTTCAAGGCTATCAGGAAGCCTTGGAATTAGGGCATGTTAAAAGGTTCAGTTCTTACAGAGTCTCAATCATATTTCTTAAATAAAGTCTTCAGATTATTACAAGTCTTTAGTTAATTTACAGTTTTAAAAAAATTAATTTTGTAAAATTATGCAGTCTACTTGTTGCATTTTTGGAGAAATGGTATTCGAAGGTCTTTTCTCCATTTCAGAAATTTAAATTCTCGCACATTTTCAAAAAATTCTTCCTTTTAGTTTGGCAAACACCTTAAAAATAGGAGCTATGGTTATTGGCAGCTGACTAGCATAGTAGCAAGATCATGGGAAAATACTAACTTTTGATTCAGACTTTGAGATTAAAAGTTTTACTACTTACTAGTTGTTTGAACTTGGAGACACACAATTTTCTCTGAGACACAATTTGCTTATCAGTAAGTGAGGGAAAGTACCCTACGCAGTTGTAGTGAGAATAAGCAATATAAGCAGAGGAACTAGATTTAAATAGCACACAAGAGTTACTCCTTAAACAATTATTACTATTATTGCTATTCTTGATATTGACAATTGGCTGGTGCCTTAAAGGAACATAGTAAAGGCCCATTTCACTTAGTAATATGATATATTGCAATACCAAATATCCATCCTATAAAGTATTATGGTTATTATCATCACTATTGTTAATGTAAAGTATCATTTTTGAAAGGTTAAAGAATTATTTTTTCATAAACATATACAGTAAGCATGTGTCAAATATTTAATTCAGTTAATAGGGGAACTGGACAAAGACCTATAAATTAATCTCTGTCCCTACCAAATTGCAAAATACCATGGTCAAGAGAAGGTCAAGTCCAAACTACACTGAAATTACACCAAAAATCTCTTGCCTATTTTCAAATTTTTGATAATTTTACTGACAGTATCCTCTTTGGAGATTATGTATAATTTCCAAATAATATTACTACAAAACAGTTGACCTCATTAAGTTTGGTTGGATTGTTTACATAGGTGCAACAAAAATGCTAATAACCATTTGGCCTCCTTTAATTTCTTTTACCAATTTAGAGCCACACTGAACTGATCAATTGCTAATGCGAAATAATTGACTTCTGTCTGGGAATTTTCCTAAGGAACCTAGGAATGAACTTTTAGAAGTCTCTATTATCTGCCCTTTCATTCTGAGATAAGGGGAGTAAGACCAGGATACTATCCACCAGCTTTTATATCACTGCCCATAAATTTGAGTGACTGCATCTCTTTATGAGGCCTTCAAAATTTGATAAGAAGTGACCTGCCAAGGAATATCCTTCTATTATTGGAATCCTCTAAGCCAGAGACCAAGTCAGTCTTCTTAGGAGGCTATAAGCACCATTAGCTTCTCAATAAGATCAATCCTTATTCCTTATCAGTGAGCTTGTCATAGATGATTAAACAAGATCCATTGCCCAGTATGGCAGTCCAGATATAGACCTGGTTACATAATTGATTTGTTCAACCTTACACTGGTAGAAAAAAGAACAGGTTCTTACAGAATAATAAACTCTATTGCCATGAAGAGTAAGAAAACTCACTACGAGATTTGTTTCTGAATTCTGAAGGGTTAGTGAGACTCAAGTATCACTTTTAAATATTTCATTTCAGGGCCTCGCTGGCGGTTAAGCACTGCGCTGTGGAGCTGTCCGCAGCGGCGACGTGTGTTTGACGCTCGGCTGGGGAGATTCCCACATGTTGCAGCAGACCTCTCCTGCCTCGCCAGCTGCTCCCCTCAGCAGTGTATTTCTGTTAATCTGCCTGTTCTGCTCCCCACTCTGTCTCTGGTGAACCCTCTCACCGCCCCACGCCTCTGGCCTGTACCCCAGCTTGTGTACATAAATAAATAAATCTTTTAAAAATTTTTTTAAAAAATATTTCATTTCAGTTTATAAGAGCATAGTCTTTTAAATAGGCTAGAAATAAGTTGAGAGAAAAAGGACTTCCTCATCCATCCATTAAAAAAATTGAACATTAAGTGTAATATCAACAATAATCCAAAGAAACGCCAATTAAGTTTTCCTTTCAACAGGTTTCTGATCTGGACCTTGTGTCAGCAGTCGTCCTTTGGAAGTACAAAGACATCCAGGCTGGAAAAAGGTTGAAGTATTCTGATACAGTCTGCAAAACGTCTAAATGATGTCAGCTTTGAGACGTGTATCAAGAGTTTATTTTTCAAAACACCAACTGCTCAGCATACCTGACATAGTCCTTTCTGCAATACTTAGTTTGTCCATAAATGTTAAAGACAAATTATAGACTGAAGCCTATATAGGATGATCCTTAAGAAAGTATCTGAGAGAAGCAAAAGAATATTTGAGAATGAGACTGATGTGGCTATTTTAATCTTAGGAACAATAATATCAAAATGGAGCAAAGTAGAATTTTCAATTGATACACAGTACATTATGATTTCCCAAGAGGCTGATTACTGTTTCCATCAAGAGTGAGAACAAATTATGGATTACAAAAGCATTAAAACAATCTCCAGGGTCTTTCCAACAGGTGTACAGTTTGTGAGATATCTCTCTGAATATCATGCTTCCTGCAAAAACTTAACCTAGGAAACACTGAGCATCTTTTCTGATTTGACAGATTTTTCCCAGACAGCCCTTGCAACAATGTTACTCAAATTAAGAAATACTGAACATATCAAACAAACCTAATTATTTCAGCACTGCTATATTTATAAGGCACAGCAACAAACTTATAAATTTTCAGGACCTTTGTGAGAAAACTCAAAAATATTTTCAACTGTGAAAAATATCCTGAAAATGTTCTTCTATTTTTCTTTTTAATTTAGAGTCTAATCACAAGAAGGAAAAAACAAAAAATGTTATAAGATGTGGTTGTTTGGTTAAGATTGAGTCATGAGTTCCTGAGAAATAACCCTTGGCTACCTACTTAGTCAAAGTGATAAGAAGATAATAAAATACTTTCAAGTGGACATATAAACACCTACTCTTTCTAAGGAAGTAACGTTATTTCTTTAAAAAAAAAAAAAACAAAGCAGGGGGAACCATGATAAAGGAAACCAAAAGCAGAGCTTATTCTAGTGAAATATGGAGTTTCTGCTATTTGGGTAGATTACTTGGATGGTGAAGCTCTTATTCCAATTTATTATCTTAAACAGTCAAATTCTAGTCTTCCATTAATATATTTGGAATTAACATTTCATAAGCTCTTTATTCTTTGAATTAAATTTGTAAATATGTTCATCAAAAAGGTAAGAAATTTGCCAAACTTAACACATTTTATAGGTCCTTATACACTTAAGTATGATAAACCAAAGCAAATGACTTTGCTTTTCAAACCTTTATATTTGTCTACTCCCTCAGATTTTGTCCTTTATTATGCTTTCTCATGTTCTGGAACAGGGTGAGCCTTAACTGTGGAACAAAAGTACTCTCAAGTATTTGAAAAATAAATCATATACCCAACTGCATTTCTCCTAAAATAGCCTCAACCACCCATATTAATTATAACCTTTATATTAAAGTAGCAACTTCTATTTTACAGAGGAAACATAAAGGTAGGTAACAGTCCATCATTCATAAGTTTTTTGGCTGACCAGAAAAATCTCACGAATGTACATAATTCAATAGGTTATAGACACATGCACCTCTTTTTCCTTCCCTTTTATGTCTTCTTTAAAAAGAGAAAAAAATGACAGATTCAATGCTATTCCAATAAAAATCTCAATGACATTTTTCAAAGAAATAGATCGACTACTGATGAAATTCATATGGAACCACAAAAAACCTCGCATAGCTAAAGCCCTCCTAACTAAAAAGAAAAAAAACGGAGGAATTTCACTCCCTGATTTCAAACTATATTACAAAGCCATAATAATTAAAACAGCATGGTACTGGAACAAAAACAGACAGAAAGACCAATGGAACCGAATAGAATACCC
>PVIJ01021965.1:0-17278 GCA_004024925.1 Scalopus aquaticus
GTTAAGCACTGCGCTGTGGAGCTGTCGGCAGTGGCGACGCAAGTTCGACGCCCGGCCGGGGAGAATCCCACATGGCGAGGCAGACCTCTCCTGCCTCGCCCGCTGCTCCCCTCAGCAGTGTATTTCTGATCTGCCTGTTCTGCTACCCTCTCTGTCTCCGGTGAACCCTCTCGCCGCCCCACACCTCTGGCCTGTACCCCAGCTTCTATGTATATAAAAAATAAATCTTTAAAAAAAAAAAAAAAGAATGTGTGAACACATTTTCAGATGGTCACAGAGAATTGCCGTGATGTTTGGGAGAAAAGCGCACGCCAAGCAGGGGCCAGGTGTGTAGAGGCAGGAACAGACACAGCACGCTTAAGGAGGGCCAGAGGCCAGTGTCTGGAGCAGGTGGATGAGGGGGAGAGTAACAGAAGAGGAGGCCAGAGAGGAAGGGGCGTTTGTACCGATTGTGTAGGGCTTTGTGGACCGCTGTACATAACTGAGTGATCTGGGAAGGCTTTAGGGGGTTGTTTTTCTTTCAAGCTGTGTGTGATGTGGTTTTTAAAAAAAACAAACCGTGGCTTTGGGGTGAAAATGGCCTGGGGAGGAGAAGGGTAGAAGGGCCGTGACCGTGTAGGAAGGAGAGAGAGGACTTTGGCTTGTGTTTAGAGGTGATAAAAGCAACTGGATTCTGTATGAGTCTTGACAATGGAGTCAACAGGTTTCCATGGACTGGATGTGGGTTTTGACTGCATGGTTTTTGGCTTGAGGACCTGGAAGGAAGGTTCTGACTATGGCCAAGGTGGGAAAGGCGAAGGGCAGGAAACGTCAAGGGGCTGCTTCTGAGTTCAGTTTGGGGTATGTTAGCCTCGAGGTGTCCATTACACATCTGAGTGGGGAAGTTGGGCAGGCGATGGAACATACAGGCCTGGAGTCCAGGAGCTCTGGAGGGAACGCTTTCCTGTGGTCTGTCAGCAGAGTTTATTACAAAATCAAGAAGGCTGGCTCTCTCCTCTGGAAGTGTTTATGTGTGTGTGTGTGTGGCTCCGCCTGCCTAGTAACAACCAGCGCCGCTGACAGCTCCAAGCAAGAACAAAAAGGTAGATTTGGTGCCAGCCATTGTGGGGATTTCCAATGTCCTGGGGTCAGCAGGCAGCCAGCACAGCTGAGTTTCCACTGGCAGAGGGGCTTCTGAAGCTCTGTCCTCAGAGCCATGCCCTAAGGAACATGTAGCCTTCATTGCCACCAGAAATATCCCCAGAGAAGCAGCTCAGGGCAAGTGGCGTGGATTAACTTAGCAAATTCGGTCTCCATGTTTGTGGGGATTCACAAGTTTGCGGAAAGACAATCTGCAATAAATCAGTCTATCAACCAAGTCTGTCAGCTTCTGGTCCTCTTTTGGTCTCTGGTTCTGCCCCAAATTAACCTCAGAATGCAGAAGTATGCCTTGCTTTTTTCCAATTCTGGGGGCTGAGACTCCCCTGGGGACAGAGTTCGGGTATTTGTTCCCAAGCCACTCAGTTTCAAGTAAGAGTCTCAAGACTCCCAGGGACATCTCAGAATCTAGCTAGTACCATCTGGTGCTTAGCCCCGAAAAAGGGTGTTGCAGCAGGGGGGCCAAGGTCCCTGGGGCATTTTCCTCCTTCTCCACCCCATGTAGGACCCAGAGGTCAGAGAGACATGCCCAGGGTGGGATTGACTGATTTGGCATCATGACCTAAAGGCTTAGTTTTGGCCCCTTAGATGATTCCCAGTGCAAATATAATCATTTGCAGTCACTTTATGCCTGGGATGCTGCTATTGATTTTGCACAGTTGATAACATCTCAGCTTGAGTGCACCTAGCTGGAGCCAGAGGCAGAGAGCACAAGGAGTTGTTTCGGAGAACGAGGACTTGCCCGGAGTATGCACACACATGGTCTTAGCCGAGCCTTCCACATTGCCAAGGGCATGCCAGCATCGGGGTAGCAGGCTAGAGGAGACCAGCATGTTGCTAGCTGTACAGAAACACCAGGGTCTCCTGGCATCTTGTATGGTCTTCATCAAACACCAGTGACTAGATCACAAAGAATGAATTCTTTCTCCCCAGCATGTAAAAAAGGGATGAGTCAGACCTGAATTTAGTTCCTGGTGTTGCCAGGAACTGTGTTACTCTGGGCAAGTAAACAGCTTTTATGTGCCTTGGCATCCTGATCTGTAAAATGGGATAAGCAGATTTAATTCCCTCAACAACTTGAAGAGCACATTTCTGGCACATGGCAGGCCATCAGGAAATATCCTTCCCATCGACCTCCAGGCAGTCATCTCATCTTCCATCTGTGGCTCTTCCCCCACAATCTTCAGGAAGACAAATCTGATGAATTCACAGAGAAGATAGAAGAGGAGGGCGGTCAGGCAGCTTGGAGAAAACAAGATGAGGCATGTTGACTTCTATTGCTCAGTTTGCAACGGTTTAAGCCACTGCCACCAAAACATGCTTCTCCATGGAGTACATTTCCCAGTTATTTCTAGGCATCCTCAAAGGTGTGTGTCATGTGATCGTGAAAACGAGCTCTTCACGTGGTCAAGCTCCATTCTACCTGCCCTGTTCTACCTCTACTCCACTGCCATCTACAGTCACCAAAGAAGGCAACTTGCTACTGCTGGTGTCCCTGGAGACAGAGGAAGGGGCCCTGCCGAGGGTGCTCCCCCAGCCAGTCAGCAGCCAGGGGCCTGGGGTCTACCTACCCCACATCTCCCAGATCCACCTGTGCATCTTAGTCCCATCACTGTGCTCCTGGTTCTAGCCCTCCACTTTCTGGTTGCCACAGTTGGAATACAGTTTCAAAACACTTCAGAGTGCTCCCAAAATATAGCCAGGTGAAAATAAATGAGAAAAAGAAAGAAAAGATTCACTGAATTTCCTGTCTTATTCAAATAGCTTGCTGGTAATATGTGCGGCACAGTGGAATCCTTTTGACATCAGCCATACGGGTAATCGACCCATTTTAGGATCAGATATGGAAACTTGTGTAAGGCTCTTGGAGACTGTTCGCAAAATGGCTTACCCCAGGAACCTGGACGTGGGCCACCGGAATGCTGAGGTGTGGGCCTGGCTGGGGGTCCAGTGAGTAGGTGCCACCTCCCCAGTGACATAGGTCATCTCCTCAGTCGCACACTTGAACCCTTGGCTTCTCCTGCAGCAACTTCTGGCCTCCAAAGTTAAGCAATGAAAGAACTTGAACACCTGAGAACTTGGAATCTGTTCAATTAAAAGGCCGTTTGGCAGGAAGCCACCTCTCAAATGTCCTGGATTTTAAGAAAAGGCCCCTTGTCATGGCCGCAGAAAGCAGGTAAAGCCAGGGCTTGAGGTAATGTTGATTCAAAAAGAAGAAAGAAGAAAGTTGCTCTTTGGGGCTTTTTCTTTTGCACCTCCTTCACAGGGCTAGTGAAAGGACTCATAGGTACAGAGAGAAAGAGCTGTTATAATTTGTGCTTAGATGCAATTATAGGAGAAATATTTTCTTCTAAACAGTGTTACTAGCTGCCCCCTACCTAAACCCACCACTTTTTTAGCGACGTACACGTCTTACTCGTTTGCATTCTTTAGCACACCTACATGGCTAAGTGCTGCGTTCCCATTTTACAGACACACAGAGAAGGCCACCCGCCCTTACCTTACCTTGAAAAGCTGGATTTAAAGTCCCGAGCTTCCCTCTCGGTGAACCCCAGCATCCTTTTTCATTCTTCGTGGGAGGGGAGGCAGCTCTGTTTTTCCATGACAGTTTTGAGTCATTCAAGGGCAAGCTAACAAACTCCCATTCATTCTTTAACTCTCCACTTAAATGTCATTTCCCCAGAGACCTCCTAATGCAAATTGTGTGGTTCCCCACACCCTCTTGTTTAAAGTACCTGGTATTTTTCATTCAGGGCACTTATCACAAGCATAGTTATTTATTCTTCCTTTCAAGCCACTTCTCCCCCACCTGTTGTTGTTTAAAGTACGGTGTCACCCTCTGCTCTTGTTGGCCCGGTCACCACTGACCTCCCAGATCTCCCGTCAGCCAGCTCAGGTTTTGGCACCTGGAGTTCAAGTTTCTTCCATTTCAAATCCTACTTTAACCCTGGATGCTTGAACCTCACATGGATGACCCAACTGACATCCTCGCCTTCCCATCTCCAAGCTCTTCCTTTGCATCCGCCTCGCTGACACTGCTACCTGCACATGGGAATACGCTTCCACCCCCCAGGAACTGGAGCATCTCCTTCCATCTAGCCACCAGCCATTCCTGTTACATCATATACTTGACGTCTCTCACTCCCATGTGACCCTTGGCTTGTTCCACTCAACACTCATCCTCTTTCGTTCACTTCTTTCTTGTGTAGTGTAGGCTCCGGGCTCGCTCTCTTTCTGACCCCCTAAACTTCCAAGCCTGTGTCTTTTCATCAATACTGCTTTTGTTCCCTTTTCTGAGCCTCTACTCTGTAGCTGAGGTGGCTGGTGATAGACACACTCAGGATTCGACTGCTACATAAATCAGTGTTCCTCAAACTGAGGGGTCCATAGCATTGCTGGCAACCCAGCCCTGGTTTGTTCCTAGACTCCCTTTCCACATGGGCATTCCAGCAGAACAGCCCTCCCCTCTGCTCTGGTGACATCCCCAGGGACCCAGACCCCTGCCTGAACAGCGTGGTTCTTCAAGGGGTTAGCCCTTGGCCAAGTGTGCGCCTACTGAAATGCCCCTGGCTTGGGGTCCCAGAGTTAAAATGCTTTCATTTGCTTTCAAGTCTTTGGTTCTGAAAACATAGTAGCTTCTATCCCTGGACAGGGGGCTTTCAGACTGAGCCTCCTGCTGTGCCAAAGTCAGTTCTTCCTTCATGGGAGATGAGGTCTTCCTTAAAAGTCCTAGACATTTCTTGCAGTAGGCCTAATAAGCAAGGTGCAGAAGAGGAAAGTTAAATTTCCCTCTACCCTTCTAAGTTCTTGGCTGAGACCTCTGTAATCAAAGAAGATTAACAAAAGAAAAGCAAACAGTTCATTAACAAGTATACCTTATGTACTCATGGAAGAGACCCAAGGAAAAATAAGTAACGCCCCTAAGTGACCTAGCATTCAGGGTTAAGTGCCATCTTAACAGGGAAAGTTGAAGGCAGTGGCCTCTTAGAGCAGTGTAAATGATTTTTAGGAAAGGTGAATGGGCCCTTAGAAGAACAGATGGGAGATATGATAGAGTTTGTGACAAAGCATGTCTGGATATGGTGTTTGAGGGTGTCTCCTCCCTAGCGGTAACAGTCAATCTTTCCCTAGGAAAGAGAATTATGACAACTGAGTTCCTTTCGGAGCATCTATCTATAGGTAGACTGGGGAAATTCAGAGAAGCCTCTTTCTTGCTATATTTGAAGTGTTTGCAGTTCAAAATTATCTATATGCAAAGGGGCGAATTTCGGAGTGGCATTTTTTTTGCTACCCTTCAGAGACTTAAAATACACTTCACAAACTTTCCGTAAATATTTTAGGGTCTGTAGGACATTTGGTCTCTTTTGAGACTACTCAGTTCTACTGTCATACTTGGAAAGCAACCTTTGACACACGTAACCTGTAAACAGACGGGCGTGGCTGGCACCACTAAAACTTTACATACCGACTCTGAAATCTGAATATCACGTCATTTTCGTGTCATAAATATTCTTCCTTAAAAATACCTTTCAATCATTTGAAGTGTACTCATTCTGACTTCCCCGATCACATGAAATCAGGAGGCGACCCGCCCTGCCGCCTGTGGGTGTTCGAAGTTATCCTGCATGACGACAGTGCCCAAGAGCGACCTATCGGTGATTCGCTGAAAGCCCAGGCCCGCTAACAGCAGGCACCAGAGAGGGAACTTCCCCAGTCCAAAGTCCTGGGCCCACAGTGGGGCCCTTTTACACAGCACTCAAGGTCTTGATCACCCGCTCCCCCTTCACCCCACCCCCCCACACACATTTTTTTGCAGCATAAATCCCTCCCCCAAAACTCTTTGTCAGATTTAGTAGGGAGCTTAATAAACCACCAGTCTTCACACTGGTGTATGATATTGGGGCGATATCAGGGACTTCCCAAGGGCCACTGGGCATGGGTAAATCCTCCGCCCCTCCAGAGATCCTTCCCCACCCTAGCATAGACCCTTCCCCCACTGATTTCATTGGTTCCTTTCACCGTACCTAAGAACGTCAAACAAAGGAGCAATTCTAAGTCAGCACTCGAAGAACTGGGCGACAAGTCCTTCAGTCAGTCTGCAGTTGCTGGCTTTCAACAGGTGGAAGGAGGACAAGTGGTCAGTGAATAAAGCACTTGAAATGATTTTTATGAAAAGAGCATTAAGTGAATTTTTGGCAAAAAAAAAAAAACCTTGGAAAAAATTCAAAGATCTGAATGAACTCACTCTAACAAAACTTCCTCTATGTATTTTTGTGGACAAGGAATATCACTATTTTTATTCATAACAGTGAAAAATAGGAGTAGGATGCTAATCTTAGCAATCAGTAATAGTTATCCTCTGATGACCCTCACCCAGTTCATTAATTGTTGTATGTGTGATAAAAGTTTGCTTTTATATTTAGTAATTACCAGTATTTACCATATACTTGTGTTTGGTCAAATAGTAGTAATAATAATTGTATTGATAATTCAATCCAAAAATATTAAAATATAGTTTTAAAAGGCTCTATGTAGGTGATGATAGGTTTTTATTTTGCAAAGCATATTGAGAATAAAAGGTGATACTTTTAATATCCAAAAATAATTAGGTGATCTAAAAATGTTTGGGGTAATAATTTTACACTATGATAAATTCTGTGGGGAGGAAGTATATGAAAATAAAAATGTACAGAAACAACAAAAAGTGTACAAAATGTGTTACTGTTAAAGAAGAACCAACTAATTTTAAAAATAGAATATGGTCAATGTAATGAACTAAACCAATTTAATCATAAATAATTTCAGTAGCTAACAAAGGTGTCTAAAGTTATTGAAGCTAGTCACCCACCATCTCACTAACTGGGAAAAAGAAACATCTCGAACATCTCAGATCAAGCAGTGGCAAACATAGCAGTGGCAAACATATAGACACAACGAACAGGCACAGCGCAGTTTGTACAATGAACTGAGTTGTTCCATGAAGTCCGTGGCACTGGCCTGACTGCAGGCTGACACGGGGCATTCTGCAGCCAAGGAGCTCTAGCTCCATGCGTGCCGCCCACAGCAATTCTTGCCAGTCAGTGCCTGTGGACCCACTGATGGGGAGATGAGCCTCGAAGTGCTCTCCCAGTGGGGAAAGCCACCTTGCCCTGTTCAAAATAGGGTAAGAAATAGTGCACCATCCCTCAGCACGCCCACCTATCTTGAATACCTCTAATTGCCCAAAGAAACAGCTCAAGTTGCCAAAGAAACAGCCCATTGTTAGCATTCATTATGCCAATGAACAGGCCACTATTTCACCAGTAAAAATGCACTTCACTCCCCAGGCTGATTAGCAGAGCTTGGGCTGTGGATTGAGATGAAGATACAGAAGAAGCACCTGTGGAGGCCCCAGCCCCGACCACGCCGATCTTCGCCGACTTCCCACTCTCGAGCCTTGATATCCCAGCTGACCTGGTTATAGCTCAACCACATAGCACACACATGACCGCACATTTCAGCTGCACCATTTTAAAGTAAATTATGGACATTTAACAGTGTCAAGCCACTGATGTGCTGGTAGCCCAGTAGGCATCTTCAAAAATGATGTTCGTTTATTGTAGAATGTTGATATCTGCAGCATGATGTGAATACAGCCCTCCCCGCCTTACAAAGCGGTTATGTCCTGACAAGCCCATCACAAGGTGGAAATATCGCAAGTCAACGTGCTGACTGGGAGCTGCACAGCATCACAGGAGAGCAACTGTGGTTTCTACTGAACGTCTAAAAATCGTAAGTCAAACCATCGTAAATTGGGGGCTGTCTTTTCATTTAAATTTCTGACGAAAACTTTACAAGTCAACTTTAAATGCGCAAGCGGGCACATGCCTTTAAAAAATTGTCAGAAGCTGCTCATAGCAGGGCTCTTTAAGAGTGATGGGGGAGGGTGTCTGTGGCCTTCCCAGGCCTCGGAGCTCTGCATTCCAAAGGGTTAGGTGGAGCAGCCTTATAACACAGGCAAGTTCCTGGGACACCTTCTCCCAGGCAGAGGGGGTGTTCTGGCATCCCATTTATCACTGAGAGACGCTCTTCAGGAGATCGTTCCAGAGCAAAGCGAGTCTACTCCTTGGTGACTTGAAGCTCTGGTAACTGAAGTAGCAGCTTTTCTCTTTTAAAAAAGAAAATTGTTTCACTTAACCAGCATCCCCTTCACAACACAATGCTATATTTATCAGTTTTGTTTTATTTTTAAGAGATTTGTGTGTCCTGTTAGACTATAAGCAGCATCAGAGCAGGGATTTGCGCAAATTCTTCTCAGGACTTAACAGAGTACCTGGATGGTTCATGGTATGACTATACTATTACTGAATAGACATTAGTCATTAGTTTCCTTTGGTTAAGGTGGGTTCTGTGTGGGCGAGACATTTTTAGGAGGTATGTGTGGGGCTGTTTAGGAGGGCTGTTGTTCCAGGTCCTCACAGGAATTCTACAACACCAGGTAGATACTTGAGTTACTTGATTTCTCCCCAGTCAGCCAAAATTGACACTGTAGACTTCCTAAGATAGAACCTTCTGTGCAAACATGAGTTGTTCGTGTGATCCACATTTGCTGCTTCTTCCCCAGCATTATGTTGGTGACAAGTTGGGCCCAGAGAAATCCCCACTGCCAGGGCACTTGCTTGTTCTCACTGCTAAACAGTGCCTACCCGAGTCCCTCGGATGGTCCCCTTGGAGAACCAAGTATTAGCAGTTTGTTTGGAACCTGTGCCTACATGCCTGAGGGGGCACCTTCCCCTTGAGACCTTTGCTTCCGCATTAGTGAGGGGTTAGGTGAGGAGGCAGCCTCCACCCAGCCCAGCCTGCAGGAGAGCCCTCAGGGTTTTCTCAGTCTGCTTGACCATCAGCTATCACACTGACTGTTCCTGCTTGGCTTGTGATTTTGAGTTACAAATGTCTTCAAGCTTTGTTGGGGCAGGGGGGATTTATTTACTTTTTTCAGTCTTTGGGGGCAGATTTATTTGGGGAGGATTTTGAAGAGAGGTTGGCAGTGTGATTGTTATCTCATTTCAAAGTAGGAATCCCCTTGGGTCAGATTTTGAGTATCAAGGGTAAAGGGGAAGAGAAGTAAGCTTCCAGGTGGAACAGGAAAGCATGATGGGCGAAGGTCAGAGGTTTGAAGCAGTTTTGGAATTACTGCCCGCGTGAGTTGGGGCTGAAGTATTAGGCGAGATCAGGGACAATGTGAGAAAAGTTTGCTTGAAAAATCAGAGGGATGATACTTTGGAAATCCTTCAACATCAAATTGTGAGGTTTTTTAGTCAATTCTATAGGCAAAGGGGAAACATTGAAAATTCTTAAGTAGAAATTAGCAAGGTCCTATTCATAATTGATAGGATCAGTTGAAAGTAGAGGGAGCATCCGGCAGAAGAGAGTAGTAAAGAGTTGTTGACATTCAGAAGCCAGGTGCTGGGAATTGAACTTAACCAACACTCCCCCCACCCCCCACCCACATACACACTCTTGGAGTTTAATTGATTTAGTCACATATCATATTGGCAATAAAAGATTTAAGCTGGTGTACAAAATACATATAATCCAACCATAAGAAGTGAAAGGATAAATACCACGCCCACCTCCCCTACTTGGCCTGAGGTGTTTGAAGTCCTGAATGATGTGTATTGTAGATCTTTCTCCTCCTTTATGGAAGGAGGACATGTATGAATGAAACGAGGAAAGGGGGAACTAGTCTAACAGGAAGCTGCATGACATTTCTCTGTACTATCCTGGGACAGCAAGGTGTAAATTCTGCACAAGGCATTGAGTAACTGGTTGCCATAGGAACAGAGTTTGGTGGAGTGAAGCTGTCAGAGACAATGTTTCTGCAGTTTGGGAGCACTGGTGAATGTGGCCACCACGGTGCTGCAGCTTTCTGCGCGGTTAGTGCCACTAACCTCTCTGAACACAGGGTGTCTGGATGCTGGCGGACCATGTCTACAAGCTTCTGGGGCCTCCTGGGGCTCTAGTGCTCCTGATCTGCACCTCTGGCTGAGCTAGGAGACTTGACAAGGTAGAAAATGTGACTTCAGCCAGGAACATACTCTGTTGATAGACTGGGTGTGTGTCTATCAGATGCTGCTCTCTTGCTAGTTTGTGGACTGAGAAGTAAAAGCAGCGCATATTTCTGATATTCCTGCCTAGCCAACTGTGCAGTTTATGACTCCAACCAAGACTGAAGGATGAAAAAAAAGCATCTTGGAAATAATTGTACAACTTCACAGATCATTAGCAAAGGACTTCCTACTACAAACCCTAGAGTTGTAATATGGATTTTATTTTCATCCAATCTTTCCTATAATTCAAAAGAAAAATCTACCCTCAATTCTCTAAACTTCGTAATCAGACCCAGTTCTCCCAACACCCAGGAACTGAAAGACACCTAGACAAGTATCCATTAAAAACACAAACCAGGGCCTCTGCGGTGGTGCAGTGGTTAAGTGCTGCGCTGCAGAGCTGTTGGTAAAGGCGAAGCGAGTATGACGCCTGGCCCGGGAGATTCCCACATGGCGCAGCAGACCTCTCCTGCCTGCCTGCTGTTCCCCTCAGCAGTGTATTTCCATCGATCTGCCTGTGCTGCTCCCCATTCTGTTTCTGGAGAACCCTCTCACCGCTCCAGGCCTCTGACCGTACCCCAGCTTGTGTGCATAAATAAATAAATCTTTTTTAAAAATTAAAAAAAACCCCACAAACCACACCTGAATTAAATGTAGGCATGGCCACAATATCATGTGTGAGGTGGGTTCCTTGTTGGGTACAGTAGCTGGCTGTTAGGGCATTTGTTCAACTTCCAGATATTCCCAGGCATGCTAATGAATTGGAAATCAAAGTCCTCTGAGTAGAGCATAATTATTTGTGATCTCATTTTTATAAATTTATTTTAAAAATTCATCAACTAGAGAAAAAAATCTATTCCTGAGAAGGCTGAGTTAAGGTTACACTAAAAGGAAAGTTTTCTTTAGACAAGTTGTATTTATTTATTTGTTCATTCACTGTTGGCATATATTTTCTGATCACTATATGTCAGAGTCTGTTCTAGGTGCTGAGGACACAACAGTGTCAGAGATACAGAGGCCCTGCCCTCCAGGAGCTTTTGTTCTAGCTGGGGAGACAGAGCACAAACATGCAAATTCATGAACATATAATTTCCAGCAGAAATGACTAGTATGAAGGAAAAACACTTAAGCAGTTTAAGGGCATAGAGATTGATGGTGGAGAGTGGCCTGGAGAGGAGTTCCTGGAGGAGATGGCATTTAGTCAGACACTTAAATTCTGTGAGTGAGCTATACAGAAACTCAGAGAACAGTTCCAGACAGAGGAACAGCATGCACAAAGGCTGTGGAGTGGGAATAATGACATATTCTGGGAACCCCAAGAAAACTAGTGCCACTGGAGCAGAGTGAGGAAGGGGAAGATTAAGAAGAAGGTATGAAACAGCCCAAGAGAGTAAAAGAGGTATTCACCAGGAAACTCCAGTGGTACGGTGCCCGGATGGGTAAACCCATGTGAGGTTTGCCATCATGAATCTCAAGCAGGACTAGTCATGTTGTGTCTTTCTGCCACAACAGAAGCAGATCAGAGCTGTAGGAAAGTAGGGTCCAATCAAGTCTGGTGTTCTCCCAGCCAGTAAGAGAGACAAGGGTGTTGGGGCGTTTGCAAGGAGCAGTGATGGTGGCAGGCCACAACACTGGATCTGGTAGCAAGGAAATAGGGGCCACAGGGAATGAGAATCGATAAATGCTGGTAGGATCAATGGGGCTGAAGAATTGTTAGAAGTGCAAGATTAGATGGAATGATCTGGAAAGACAGAAAGCCATGATTAGGTAATGGAGTGCTTGTAGAGGAGCTGAAGTTGTCATGACATGGCCTAGTGTGTGATCGTGGAGGTCAGATTCTGACTGATGTAAGATCAGGGAGTTGAGAGTCCAGTGATCTGACAAGATTATTGACACAGGTTGAAAGCAAGACTGACGAGTGAGTAGAGCAAGTACTGGGCGAGGGGCAACAATGCAGGTCTGAAACCACCAAAGAACAAGCAGAGGTTAGTGAACAGGTGGCAACAAAAGATCATAGTTGTATATTCAAGTTGAAGGGTTTGTGAAGGAAAGAGGAAGAAAGGTCTGAGAGAAAGGGGATAGTGGTCCTCCAAGTACTCGGGATTGGGGGAAAGCAGTTACAGCGTTCATCACACCCACCAAGTCATTCTGAGGGGACCATCAGACTGCACTGCCCACTCCCCACCTAACTCCCTATGGCAACTGCGCCCCCTGCTCCTCAGGAAGTACAAGAGCACTCTTCTTACCCATCTTCCATGGGGTGGTTCCGTGACCGCTCAGCGGCGCTGAGAAGCAGGACCAGAGACCTGAGGACTGGAAGGGGAAGGGATGTCAGCTGCACCCCTGGCTGCTTCGAGAGGAGGGAGATGATCTGGGTCTGGCTCCCCACAGCTCCATCCTCAAAGCCAGGCAGGAGGCCAGCTCCACCCAAGCCTTCGAGCAGAATGTGGCTGATGACACATCCAAGAGACTTAGCTTGATCTCTGAGAACATTTGTACATAGGCCACATTGTACATTTGACCACAGAGAGGTGTAGGGTAAATGGAGGTTATCGGGTTTTTTCTGCCCTCCCGCTACTGGCATCAGTGAGCAACACCTGTGGGCTTACACGCCTGCCTGATGGCGGCACCTGGAGCGTGGTGTGGGCGTGCGTGAGTGGGCGCACCTGGTCCGAGAGACTGAGCACATCAGCGCGGCAGCGCGCAGAAGAGACCAGCGGAGAGGCAATGAGAGAACGCCAGAGGGCCCAGAAAGAATATAGATTCGCCAGGGTCTAGGGGCCTGCTAGCCTCCCGGCCCCCAGGCCTCCCTGCCTGCCCTGCGCCTGGTTGCCTCACTACAAACGGTGCAGAAAGATCATTAAAAGCCTGAAAAAAACCCTGAGAGCTCCAGGACTCCTCCTTTTCCCATCTGCCCAGATCATAGAAAACCTGCTCTGTGCCTTGCTGGCGCCACAAGGAGCCACAGCAGGAGCTACTGAGGAAGGGTGGATTTAGCGGGGCAATGGCGTCCTCACAATGTTGCTGGACATCACCAGGACTCGTGGAGGCTGCTCTGGGGTTTTTCCCAGTTTGGGGGTGGGGGTGCTCAGCAAGGAGCGGCGTACACGAAGACACTGAGGTAGGAAAACACCTCTTCCTTGGCCCCGACCTACAAAAGGAACCATTTCTGCTTATTACAAGCAGATAAGTTTCATTTCGGACACAATCTCCACCCCGGCTGGTAGATGCCTGTCCCAGAGGGGGCCTACTCTCTTCAGCTTGTCTTCACCCACTTAGATCTTTCTGGCACTTTCAGTTTAGAGACGTTTTCTTTGCACATGTGAAAGTCCTTATTTGGGATATCAGCTGGGGAGCATCAGTTACACCTGTGAGAGTTGTTTCTTTGAGGGGCCAATAAAAGAAACAGGATGGAACCAGAAGACCCAAGTCTCTTCCAGGCCCAGAACAGCAGCTAGGAAACTTTATTTAATCTTTTGGTACCTCAGTTTTCTTATCTGCAAAATAGGGTAATAATGATCCTTTTCCCCCGTCTGCCTCCACCCTTGCACGGAGAAGAGAAAAAAATAGGTGCTGAGGGGAGAAGTGGCAGCAACCTCACGCTCCCCCAGAAGAGCTCTCGCAGGGCAAGGTGAAAGGTGGTCCGGGCAGACCTGCACACGGGCCTCCAGCCCTGGCAGCTGACCAGTTTAACCGGCGTTAGGGCAGAGGCAGAGAGCGCCGGCATGGAGATGGTGAGCACAGAGGAGGAACCCTGGAATCCCGACCGCACCGCTCCCGCTAACTCACGGGGAACCGAGGCAGGAAGGGCACGGGAACTCAGGAGTGAAGACTTTTTCTTCAGCCTCAAAACCTTTGTTCAAATTCAACCTTGCCCGGAAAGCCCTCTGTGTAAAACAAACCTTGGCCTGGGCTCCTGAGAAAGCGGCTTGATCTCGTGGAACCTCCGGGGCTGCACACGAGAAAGCTGAGGCCTGGAGCAATCAAGGCGCGGGCTCGTCCAGCTGGCCCCGGCAAGGCCAGAGCAAAACAGAAGCAGCCCGCGGGTCTTCTGTGCTAAAGGAGAGTTTCGGGGCAAGCCAGGAGAAGTGGGAAGTCGGACAGAGGAGGCAGCCAGAGGTAAACGGGAAGCGGGTGAAACCCCCTCCGCAGTAGGACAGATTTCTGAGAGAAAGGTGGCTCCACTTGTCCCCAAGTAAGAGGGCAAGCGAGGTTCTTGGGGAAAGGGGAGACTGGAAAAGGGGTCAAGTCCTTTGAAGGGGCTTGGTGACAGGAAGCAGCTCAACTTTTGCCCTTAAGCTGCCCTGCCCAGTGGGCAAGAAATTCCCAGGTCCCTCCTTTCAGGGGAGGCTCCTTTAAGAGTGGGTCCCCGGAAAGTGGTCAGGGGCCACTGCCTGACATGGGTGAGCTTGCTGGGTCGAGGACTGTTAACTAAAGGCTATTTGTAGAGCATCAAGCTTGAATTAAATCTACCACAAATCTGAGGATTGGAAGATCAAAATAATGTGATTAATGATTATTAAGGTTAAGATTGCTCCTCTAGTTAAATGAATTAGTAGGTGGCCAGCAGTGATGCTGGCTGGTATTCATAAGGCTCAGGCTGTGGTTTGGATAATTGCTGATGTAGGAATAAGTGGGATGAGTGGCCTTTGAGGCAGGAAATGTTTTTATTTTGCGGTGGAAATCAGTAATTATAGTTCTGCTCACAGAGGAATGACCATTTCTAGATTTATTGAGAGCTGAGTAGTTGGTATAAATGAATGTGAGAGAAGTCCTAGTGGGTTTGTTGAGCTAATAACTAAGTGCTAACAGTATTAAGAATCAGACCTGTCCTTTATAATAGTAAATGGCTACTATCTGGACGTAAACTGAATTAATCACTTTTGGATAGAATTTAATTGGTTATTAATGTCAGGTCTGGGAAATGAAATGCTTGGAAATATAATCATTACAGTGACATTAGGTAATCCTGTTACTGAAAAGGGAAAATGTCTATTTTGTTTCTCAAAGGGTATAACTTTTCCTGTTTTGATATTTTTAGTTGAATTGAAAGATAAGAATGTTTTGAAATCTTTCATTGGAATATAATGAATAGTATCATAGGTATTGACATAATAGTAATAAGTCATGTATTTAATTGTGGCATATCATTCAAAAACTGTCTTTAACTTAAAAGGTTAATACTGTTTAGCTTGATGATTTTATAATATAAATATAGACCATTTATCAAAAATTTAGTGGAACATCTTCGAGGATATGTAGACATGAGTGTGATTTTTGAATATCGTCCATAGTATAAGCCTGCCTGTGTAAATGAGGTTGAGTCCCTTTTGCCGAACGCTGGTGAATAACATCAAATTGCAGATTCAAATAAGTTTCAATTCTACTGGGACTTCTTCCTTTCTTCCAAAACACTAGGACAAGTAAATTGAAGTCAGATTTCACTACTAATTAAAATTTTATGGAATGAAAAGCCCACCAGTCTAGTAAGAATTTCGCTAAAGTGTTTGATTTGAATTTGGTTGATGTAGGATAAAGTCTTGCAATTTCTCATCTTCAGGAACTAAGTAAAAAATAATTTGTTTAGGACTGTGAAGGTTCTTGATCTGTTCTAACCTAAATTTCTAGTCTAGTACTGGTAATATTGGTGTTTTGGAAGAATTAGAGGGATTAATGGTGGGAAAAACATGATTCATAGGTTTGAATTGTCTTTATTTTTGTGCTATTGATGGGCGTGTGGCCAGTGATGTGGATTAGGTTAATCGTATTTAGAACTATTGGTTGAGTGATATGATAACTATAAATGTTGGTTAAAAAAATGTGTTACTCACTTAGGAAAAAAATGCTAAAGGTGGTAGGAAGCCTCCTAATGATAATATAATAGTGAGAATAAACCTAAGTGGAGCAATTAAGGATGTTACATAGGAAAATAATAGTGTTGTGGTGGCTGAATTATATATAAATAACAATATGTAGCAAGTGTTATCATGACATAAATTAGTACGTGTAGGATTATTATAGTTGGATTTTAAATTATAACTGTTACTTTATGTGAGCCATTGATGAGTAGACTGATATTTTTTTTTGTAGTTCTGTTTGGCTGCATCTTCCTCATCCTCTCACTTTGGTAAAAGTTATAATTAGTAGCATGTGTAGATTAATGGATGAAATTTTATATAAAATTGATAGTGGTACAAATTTCTATCATGTTAATAAAATTAGGCCAGATATTAATCAAATACTTTGTGTAACTGTGGGTAATCAAAGGCAGAATGGTTTGGAAAGTCCAAGTTTTGTGATGAGACCTGTAGTCATGATAATGGATTAACAATGTTTGTAATTGTTCATAGGCCAGAATATACTAGAATAATAATAGATATTATAAGAAGTATAGTGCCTTATGTCAAACATATTTAGTGGATGCTTGCATAGCCTGTGGGTTGCATTTTTTATTAAAATTGAAATAATAACTAGTATGTTTATTTCAATGCCAATTCAGATTAATAAGCAGTATAAGTTTATTATAGTGATTATTGTTCCTGAAATGATAGAAAAGATAAAAGTAAGGGAATCATTAGCTGATATAAATCAGTATTTTTAGTATATGGGCCAAATAGCTTATTTAACTGATCTTACCATAGAGTATGGTATAGTACAGAGACTCGTAAATTCTTAGGAGTGGGTTCAATTCCTATAATTCTAAAAGGGCTTAAACCTTTCTAACTTACTCTGTCAAAGTGACTCTTGTAAGACATATTTCTTATGTTTGTGGTGGGATGCTTGATAGAATGCTGGGTGAATGATACATATCGTATACAGTGGGCTGGTGTTATCGGTAAGAAGTTTTTTCATAGAGTATGATCCCCTCTAATTCCATCCATGTCGCTGCAAATTGCATGTGTTTATCTTCTTTCCATGCTGAATAGTATTCCATTGTGTATATGTACCACATCTTCTGGATCCAATCATCTATTTTTGGACATCTGGGTTGCTTCCATACCTTTGCTATTGTGAACAGTGCTGCAATGAACATACGGGTGCATGTATCCTTT
>PVIJ01021966.1:0-17277 GCA_004024925.1 Scalopus aquaticus
GTCACAATCTTGAATGAAGCAGCAGTAGACGATTATGTGCATACTCCGTGTGACGCCAGTGACTTAGGAAATACCTAGGGAGTGTGATTTCTGGATCGCATCATACAAGAACGCCTCAGCTTTTTAGAAACTGCCAGAGCATCTCCAAAAGCAGTTCTGACTTTTCATTCCCACCAGCCACGAATGAGAGTTTTTGTTATCTCCTGGCAGGGAAGGACCTAGTGATGGTGTTTTATTTAGTTTTAACATTCTAAGAGTAGACCAGTGTGATTCCATTCTTCAAATGGGCATTTCATCGGCCACAGTGTTGAACATGGACATGCGATTATGCACCATTCGTTCGTCTTTCTAGGTGAGGGTCTGTTCACCTGCTCCGTGGGGAGGGGGTTGCCCCAGACAGGGGGCTCAGGAGCTCCACACACATCCACCCTCTGGTGAGAGAGAAAAACCCATTTCTTTAAGGTTTCGAGCTCAGGGAGTTGTCAGTGAGGCCACGATGGTCCTGGGTGACATCACCGGGCTGGGAGAGGCCACTGGCTCCCCAGGTCACCGGTGCTCCCTTTGGACCCTTCTTGTCACTCCCACCCATGGACAGAGGGACTGTTGTGCTTCTGGAAACAAAATGTTGTGCCCTGATTTGGGAGAGGAATATCTTTGAAAGGAGGTACTTTCTTTGACTTTGTAGAGGCAGGAGCATGGTCTGTAGCACAAGTGGCAGCAGAGAAAAACCTGACCTGTGTTGCTCAGAGGCAGGGAGGGGTGATGGGCACCCAGGAGTGGAGGCAATTGCGCCCCCTGCACCCACGGCAGTGTCCAGTCTCCTCCACTTCCCGTGGCACAGGAGCGCTTTGTGGCTCTTTTGCTTAAGTAGTCTCCCCGTCTCGGGGATGACCTCAGTCACCCTTCAGTCCTTTCCCACTCTGCATCTGGAGAATTCTTTCTCACTGTGCGGTGAAAACACTTTAGTGACGCCACAGGGTTTCTACACCATTTACACATTCTAAGGGTGTTTTATCTTTCTGATCTGTCTACACCCTCCTTTTATGTCATGTAGGCTCACCTTCCCTTGCTTCCTTTTACCCTGTCTCCACTGAGATCAGCCAAACTTAAGCTAAATGCAGATACTCTTAATTATGTGTATGAACAACCACCTTTTCTTTTCATCTATGCTTCAAAACTGCCACTACCGTGGCCCTCATCGAGCCTTCTCTTACACTCCCAGTAATGTTAAAATATCAGATTAGAGATCGTGTCCTGGAGTCAGGCTCCTGGTGCCTCACATCCTTCCCAAGCACAAACCCTCCCTGGGACGTTACCTCAGCAAGTGCCCCGGGACACATTTTGATACTGTGCACGTGGTTGTGTTCAAGGACTGGTAGACCTGGTGGAGATAAGTGCACACAGGGGACTAGTGTGCTGAGAAACCCGGTGTTAGGGATGACGGGAAAGGGACCGCTCTGCTCTGTGATGGCGGCTAAGCCACGTCATTGAACACCAGATCATCACATGTGTTAAAAACCACAATTCAACTGAGTACACATGAAAGATCTCCTCAGTTTTATTCAATCATTTTTTTTTATTTCACCGGTTTTATTCAAAGCAGAAATAATTAGGCAGATAGAAAAGTGCTCCAAGGAGTTCTAGAAATGATGGGCTTTTCTAGGCAGAAGGAGGGGGGAATGCAAGAAGTTATCCTAGGCAAAAGAGGTTTGGTGAGCATCTCCAAGGCTGGTAACCAATGCTATTGTTGGGTAGAAGAAGGAGGAGTTTGTCTACATTTGAGGTTTCTCATTCCGTGAATGAGAAATATCTGTTTTCAGAACCCCCAGCACCCCCCCCCAGTAAATTCCATCATTGGAGGGTGACTCAGGCAACACTTCTAGCTTCACTTCTGTGAATAATTTGGGTGTCACTGGTCTTTATTTTTCTAGGAGATATGGGAGAGACCCTCTTACGGAGCTCTGGGTAGAGTGGGCTCTTCTTTTCTAGAAATGGAAGGATAGGGAAATGAAGCTGGTGAGAATTTGAGAGTGAAGTCTGCATATCATTGGCAAAGAAAGGCACGAGAGCTGTGACCAACTTTAGTGCAACAAATATGAATATACTCCACATGTTTCAGGACACTTGGAATTCATAGGGAATGGTTCAGTAAATAAATCAAAAGTAAATATGAAAATGCTACGTGAGAAGTGTTGCCTGAGAAACCCTCCAATTATGGAATTTACCGGGGTTGGGGAGGGTCTCAAAACAGGTGTTTCTTAAACAGAGTCACGAAGGGTGTGGATCAGAGAGAGACACACAAGAAGCAGTGGGATGGATGAGGAAATGGTACCTGGTGGGGGCCAAAGACAGGGGAGGCTACAAGATGCTGATACAGTGGGAACATCCTTGAGATGGTGCTGCAGAGAGGAGCAGGGAGGTTTGTTGCCGAACATTGCAGCACAGAGTCTGTGGGGCTAGAGTGTTTGAAGGAAAATGCGAGAAGGGGAATCAGGAGGAAAGTATCAATGCGAAAGATGCTTGGGAGGCAGACTATACCAGAGAGGTAACCAGTAAGTTTTCTTACGTGAAGCCCCCAAGAAAGGAATCAGCCTTCCTCATACTTTGCCGATGGGCCCTGCTGCACAAAAGGCACAATGGAAACACCAGACTCAAATTCTTTCTGTCTAGAATTTTGGGGATGGAAACTACCCAAAGAGGGATATGTCTGCATCCAGTTTAGCAGGACACTGGATCTTACAAGACCAGACCACTTCACTCTCCTTTTCCCCCAGTTAACCCCAACTGTCAGGATAGACTTCAGTCTCCCGATTGTGTGCATTTGAACACCCTTCATGAAAAGGAGTTCAAAGACACAGCACACCTGGAGAGTGCTCACTGAGAGGTGTCAGTATTGACAAGGCAAGGCTGACCTCCCTGGGGATGCTTCTTCCTGAGGTGGCCAAGAAGGCCTCTAGCACTGTCTCTGGTGAAGCCAAGAACTGCACCCTTGAGGTTGGACCAGGAGGAAAAAGAATCTCCAGTGACCTAACAAGAGAAAAGTTTAGGAGGGTTTCCCTTCTTCTAAGGACCACACACACACTGTACCAATAGGAGAATAGACTGTGGTTTGGGGGACTTTAGACATGTAGGGAAGCAGTGTTTCAAGCACAATCGGTTGTCCTGCGTCACCTTCCAGAGACAATGTTACGATGACACAAGTACCTGGCACTTGTTGAAAGTCTGGTTGTCTTAGTTCACTGGACTCTGCAAAGTCATTTCCATAGAACCCTAAAATAAGTCTTGTATGAACATTTTCTTGGCATGTAGGATAAGGAACTAGTGATAGAGCTACCCATTCTCTGGAAGTCTGGACAAGCCTAGCTCAGGAGAGGATAAGTGATCACCCCCACCCTGACCAGCCCCGCCCTCCAGGACAGTCTGGAAACTTCCACAGCACCAGGGAGCAGGTATCATGTGTCTCTAACTCATGAGTTACGATGCACCTGGAACACTTATGTCCATTGGGTCAGTGCAACGATGCATTTATTCAATCTAGTATGTCACTTCTTTCCATTATCATTTGTGACCAATTCATGAAAATCTAAATACTGTAAAGATGTGGATTTTGGCATTGGTTAAGCATGAAGCCAAGAGCTGGTTTTAAAATTATTGTTTTGGTAACTCCAAGAAACTAATTTCATCTCTCTAGACTAAAATTCCAGTTTGGTGAGCACGGGACATGTTGTGCTCCCAGGGAGCCAGAGCCGCCCAGTGGGGAGGCAGTGAGCTGGGCCCAAGGGTAGTGCTCGGCACACAGCGGCGCTAGGCTGGGATTCCACGATTCCTCATAGAATTTTAATTTTAGGCAGTTTTATTTACCAAATTTGTTACTATTTGATATTTTCCCCATGTGCTTCCACCCAGTTTTTGTTTGCTACTCTTTTTCGGCCTTTTGTTGTTTCAAATGGGTATTTTCTATGATTTTGTCCTCACTCTTCTTCACAGATCAATTATATTTCTTCTTCTTACTAGCATGGTAACTTGGAGATTGCCATTTACATTTACAAATAATCCAAGCCTGTTTCCAATAACAATCTACCTCTTCATGAGATGCACAAGCACTTATAACCAAATATCCCTAAGTTCGCTCTCCTGACCCTTATCATTGCTGTCACTCATCTCATTGATACATAAGCTTCGTTACTGCTCTTTTGAACAAACTTATCCATACTCATTAAAAATATGAAATTTATTGATTTTCCTTTACCTTTATTCTTTCTCTATTGCTATCCTTTCATAAAGATTTGACTTTCTGACCGATACCACTTTCGTCTCCCAAGAATTTTTTTTAACATTTCCTGTGAAGCAGAGCTCCTAGCAACATTTCTCCATGTTGGTCTGTCAGAGACTCACCCACATGATCCATGCTGATCCTCTGCTGGGGGGCCCACCGCAGTCCTGTTCCCCAGGGCTGGGCTCGCCATTGCTTGTCCTTGCCAGGCCATGGTATGTGTAACTGTGCCCCTAACATGGGGCACAGAGACCCCAGCACACACCGAGGTGTTTGATCCATGCAGGTGGCACGTCCTCAGCCGTCACCCAGATTTGGGTGGCATCTGGACTCCACGTCACGAGCCTCCTAAGTCACCTTTTCCTGATGCCCATGTGACTCCCTCTCCTGAGAAATCCATTCTAAGGGGCCTCAGGACACCTGGTCCAGCACAACGATACCTGAGAGGTGTCCTGGTCCATCCTCTATCATTTGATGGCAGCTCATGATCCCCCTCAAAAATCTCCTCTCCTACCTGGAAACCTGGCACAGCTCACTGCCCTGGGCTCTGCCTGCACCTGCTGGTCCCCATGGAGGCCCCTGGGAGGATGTGTTCCTGACCTCTGGCCTGGCTCCCGGAAGTTCTTTCCCCTGGGGCAGCAGGACTCCACCTTCCCCCTGGAGTCTCCCTGTGTGAGTGTTTTTGTTCCAGTGTCCCCTTTAGAAGGACTCCAGTCACACTTCACCAGGAGATCCCCTACCGGCCGCATCTTAACTAAGTGTATATATAGCACTTAGCATCTTAACTAAGTGTATATATAGCACTAAGATCACTCTAGGAATTTATAACACAAACTCTCGGGTTCACAGCACAACCCCTAACGATTTCCATGTTTTATTAGATTTCTTCATTATTTACTGAATATCATTTTTCTGCTCTAAAATTCTCAGCCATGTTCCCTGCCTACAACATGTCATCGTGCTCCTCTGGGCTTCTCCTGGCTGTGGCAGTGTCTCAGTTTCCCTGTGACTGATGTGTATCCACATTCAGTGTGTGGGAGTTCTGCTGGATCAGGGTTCAGGGTCCTGTCTCTACATTTACTGTTTGAAATTTTTCTTTGTGGGAAGTTTGTTTCTTTTCCCATTTGTTCATTTATGCAACCGTTTTAACACTATAGATCATGAATACCTATATTCTACTTGGCATTGTAGTCCAGTACTAACCGTTATTTGCACAAATTGTTTCAGGCTTGCCCAATGGAAGCCCATTACATGATTCATATACTCCTTGATAAATGTGTGTTAACACCTGTACACGTGTGTTGATGTGTTTGTTTGAGTGATTCTTTATTATATGAAACTACAGGCTGCTCCATGTCCGTCGTGTATAATTCCTGCCTCAATCTGAGAATCAACCATCTCTCAAAGAATTCCACCTCTTATTTGGAGACTGATTGTAGAAACCAATATCAGGACCCAGTGCACAGTCAGTCCGTAAGGCAGTTTATAGTCCCTCTCACCTGACAGACAGGAGAATATATATGCATCAACCAATTCAACCCTGTAGAGCATCTAATATTCCTGTAACTCTCTGTCTTCGGTAAGCTAAACGTGAGTTGATCCTGATAATCCCAACTCTAACTCATTACCTCATGGGTATTCTAGTCTCCCATGTTTACACTGAACAGTCATCTCCTTTTAGTGGTAACTAGTGTATTTAGCAGCCATTAGTAGTAAATACTGCTGCAAAAAATTCATTCTAAAGTCTTTCCCCTTATTTGTGTTGCTCAACATGGCATTCTTAACTCCATTACGCTCTCATTGGGTTATTCTTTAAAGAGCCTCTTGAAAAATAGGAAGACACATACCAAAACACAACAACAAAAATCCTCCGACTTATTAAGGGTTCAGAATAGGATTTTAAAATATGTATAATTTATGTACTATCTTTATGACCTTCCATATTTTGAACCTTAACAATATTAAAGTAAGCCTTGTGATTTTTTTTTAATACACTGCTGAGGGGAGCAGTGGGTGAGGAAGGAGAGGTCTGTCATGCCATGTGGGAATCTCCGGCCGGGCATCAAACTCGCGTTGCCGCTGCCGACAGCTCCACAGTGCAGCGCTTAACCGCTGCGCCACCAGGGAGGCCCAAGCCTTGTGATTTTTGTTACTTGGGACTTTATCTCATTTTAAGACTGCTTCCAAAAAGTGAACAAAAAATGAAGAATAACAAGGACAGGAGAAAAGCAAATCATAGTTTTCCATGAGGAAAGATCTAGGAATCCATGTTTACATTAGAACTATATATAACAAGTTTTATGGCATTACAACAATTGTAAAACATCCAAAACGTGCCAACAGTCACAGCAGCTGGGAGTCGAAATTCTATCTGTCTAAATTTCTAGAGTCTCCTAGAGTTATAAACATTAAAAATTCCAAAACACTAGTAAGAGATGAACCACAACTTGGTTGTTTGGGTGCTGTTGAAACAGTTGGTAGTTGGGCAATTTGTGGATGGAAAACTTAATAGTGCTAGCTTTCATTCTTAAAGATTAGTTAGATGACAAGAAGCAAAACTTCAAATACTGTCTAAATTTAAATCAGAATGGTAGAAAAATATTTTCCTCTAATAAAAACTTACACAAGTGTAGGAAACGATTAATATATTACTAAATAGCCCAGCAAGTCAAGTTTTACTATTTTTCATTCATATCATGTACTTTTTCTTCAAAATCTCTACATAGTCTTGGGGTGCTTCAAAAGTGCATCTTGATGCATCTGTAAATTTCTACAGAAGCTCAATGTGATCCAGATTCAACTTCATCAGCAGCTGGAAAGAAAAGCAAAGAATTATACTCTTAATCTAAAATACTTTGTCGTTGACTAAGATAATTTAGTAGAAAGAAAAAATAAGTGGAGATCTTTACCAGTATTCAAAGGAAACATTATTTATGTATCACTACATTCCAAAAGAAAAGATGACAATTAAATATAATTTGTCCATTGCACATTGAGTCAATGGTTATTGTGGCTAAGTATCAGGGCTACTGATTTTCTCCTCTTTCATTTATTCGAAAAGCATGTGATAAGGGTCTATGACAAACACTGGAATTACAAGATAGAGATGGCACAGGCCGCTCCTCAATGATCATGATGACAGCATGACAGGTGTAAACATGGCACTACTGGAACACAGAAGGGACGTCATAGTTGTGTGTCGATATGTGCCTGCGTTTTGGTGGAGGTGACAGATAAACTGATAGCTGAAGGACAAGGAAAGGATATGTCAGACAGAGAAAAGACGCAGAGCCAAAGAACTGGAGGTAAGGTAATACACTGTGGCTTTAGAAATAGTCTTGGTTGGTTAGATGCTAAAGCAAAGGGACAATGGAGTAAGAAGTGGTAGATGAGGATGTATAATTTGGCAGGATCCACTTATCTGGCTGCTTTTATTCCATGCTGAGGATGCTGGAATTTCCCACATGGGCAAAAGGTAAACCAATGACAAAATACATAACCAGATTTAAAATGGCACATATCAAGTGACAGCTGTATGAACTGTAATTGCATAACCAAGGACTACTAGGTGAGTATAGGTTTTTATTTTGTTTGGAGCCTTACTACTAGAAATACAAGAAACTGATGGCGCCCATATTTTCTGCGGAAATTTCAGGGTGCTGTTTGCTAAGTCCACAGTGTTGAAAGGAGTGATGAAGGGCAGAGCCAAAAATAAAAAGAGCTGAAGCACTCCTGAGGAAAGAAGAAAAAGGGGTATGTTACCTGATTTTCAATCTCTGATAGAGCAACAGTAATTAGACAATATTATATCAGAATAAAGGCAGACATAAAGCTATGGAACAGAATCAAAAGCTTGGAATTAAATCCACACATGTATCAATTCCTGATTTATGACAAAAAAGCTGCAATCACACAATGGGCAAAGGACATCTTTTTAACAGACACATGGGGAAGAATGATCTTAGACCACTCTCTAACTCCAAGTACAACAGTAAGTCCATAAAGGATGAACAATAAATATAGAGAGGTGAGCATTACTGATTGGTTTCAAGACATCATTAACATAGATATCTTTGGAGACTAGATCCCTAAAGAAAGGGAAATAAAAGCAAAATAAACAGATGAGATGACATCAAATTAAAAACCTTTCACACAGCAAAACTGTGTGATGAAAAAGCAAAACTGTGTGATGAAAAACTGGCAGATGAAAAAGACATCCCACAGAATGGGATAAGACATCTGACAAGGGGTTAATAACCAGATATACAAAGAACTCATCCCAAGTAACTCTTAGGCAACTTTTTTGAGATGTATCAAGTCATTATGGAGACAAGCCTTTCTGTAAATTGATAGTGTTTTTAACCTTTATTACTAAGACTAGCATAATTTGGCAATCCAATGCCCCACGAGAGGGCTTGGAACCACAACATTAAACTTAAAATAAGCTACTTTTTCACTTATCTAAAAAGATTAAAAACAAACAACACTTTCCCCCAAAACAGTCAAAGGAAGGAATTTCCTCAAAAATCTTCTCTAACATTGCTTCTGCATATATACACTCCATCTTATTAAATGATACATCACCTTTTTTTAATTTTTGTAGAAAAAGGAGAACAATTAACAATTTACAGCCATATTTGACTTTCATTTTCTTTCTCTATCCAATAATCCAATTTCACGACCTTGAAGTTTCACACCCATTTGGCTGCAGAGTTGTCTAAGAAATCTTAGCCTTGCTGTTCCATGTTTTAGTATGAAAAGAAGCCAAATGCAAAAAATAATGTTGAGGCTTATTTTAAAATGTGCCATTGCTGCTTTTCTGTGCATTAAGAAGATCATGAAAACACCATCAAAACCATAAGCTGATGTGCATTCATTGAAATGGAAATTTTATGAACAATGATCACCAATAAAACTAGTTGCTATTAAAAGATTCTTTTGCATTGTTATCTTAGTGGTCATTCAAGTGATTGCAAGTTCTAGACTATAAAAATTAAAATATTTGTTTGATTTGACTATTTGGAAAGTGGCCCATATTTTATAAAAAGAGAGCTAAAAATGTTAAAGATAAAATTGTAACTAAGGACGTACTCTCATAAAAGATAGTGACAACAGACATTAATTTTTAGTAATTAATTTATGCTGAATTCATAAAGAGCATTAATCCTGAGTTCCTGTAAATGATAAACATCTATTTAATTGTTGGGATGTCCATCATAAACCTAGGGATGGAAAAAAGAGGCAAGTAATTTGACCACAGTCAAACTGAAATCAACTAAAAGGTAAGCCAAAGTATCTCAAAGTGTATTTCTGGTTATCAAGCATTAATATTTAATTTCAAAGAGCTAACTTAATACAGACTTGCAAGAAATTTTAAACTTGTTGATTTCGTTACATCTGATTCAATAACGTCAGTGATCTTGAAATGAGAGAGCCAGGTACATAGAATTTTAAAATTTATGTCTACTTTATTATCACAAGTAATTGACACTTACTTAGCGTGTATAAATCAGTCATTGAACAACTCAAAATTTTGACAAAGTACAATGAATATTGCATCAGAAGTTTGAAACCCAAGGTAATATAAAATTTGTAAAAAGGTAATATAACTAACCTTGTCTATGCTTTCATTTTAAGGCCATGGGTTGAAGGTAGGAAAAGTTGTTGAATTGTGTCTTGTAGTAGGATAACGATCGAGCATGAACTGACTATTAAGACGTGAAACAGAAGAGAGCCCTGCAGCGGGTCTCAGAGTAGGAGTGCTGAATAAATACTGGTCACGTGTTCCCTCCACCAGACATTTGGTATTGACCTCTGCGAGCTGCTTAGTGGTCCTGTGAAGATTGCAAAACCCAAATCCTTAATATTTCATTTTTGCCTAAATAATTTGCATTTTAAGAACAAATATTGCCATAACATGAATTGGAATTTCCCATTAAATAATGTTTAACACAAAAAAGGTGTTTACAATTAGGGTTTTACAATAACTGTACAAAAGGACACGTTTCCGGGAGGATTCCTAGTAAGTAATTCAAAACAGGGAGTGTGGGCAGTGATGGAAGCGGCTTCAAGGATATTTTCAGGCATTTCCTTTCACCATCCTTACACATTTTGTAACCTGTGGCTGAAGCCAAGCTCCCTGGAGGGGGGTTGATGGTGAGGATAGATAGCCCCGGGGGAAAATGCTAAAAGTATCCATTTTTTCAGGTGAAGGGACTGATAAAAAACAGAGGGGACTGCAGAAGCAGCACCAGATTATTCAGTATTCTGGATTCAGCCTTTGAGGATTCATTCAGTGTTTGGGATTTAGAGTCGGAGCTTTTAACATTTGGGATTCAGCGTTTTCAGATCTTCAGCGATTTCAGGGTCAGAGATTTCAGCCCCCACCTCGCCAATCTTCCAGAAGGCTGGTGTGGGCCTCTGAAGGTGGAGGCCTCCAGTAGCCAACCTCAGAGAGGAAAAGTGCAGACGTTTTGTAATTAGCTGAGTGAATGAACCTGTTCCCAGTTTGGCAGCTGTTACAGCCTGACAGGGAAGGTGAAAGCCCAGAGCAGTCACCTCCCTGAGCTACGTGAGTGTGGCCAATTTGTCGGGTCATTCATCCAATGCAGCTGCCATTTTGAAGGTCTTTGTGTGCTGCTGTGCTAGGACATCTCAGCAACTCTGGGAGCATCTCCTGTTGTGTCTTCTGTTGTCTTCGTGTGTTGGAGCCTGGCCTATCATCCGGCTGCCCCATGATCCAGGCAGGAAGAGCCATCTGAGGCACGTGGCCCATTTTTGAGGAGAGGAGCTCTGAGTCTCCACTGGCAGGAAGACACCATCTTAGCTGCTTTTTGTTTCGGACTTGAAAAGACTGGACACTGCTTCAGGTGAGGTAAACCGCCATTTTTGGCCTCAGTAACACTTTGTTTTTCCCTGGTTTGTTAAATAAACCCCATTGTTGTTCTCTGAGCCTGAGTAGTCTTGCAATTGTGCGTGTGGGTCAAGAACTCAGTCAGTGGCTGGTAAACTATTTGGGCAGTGTCCTTGGCCACCTTTAGCGGCCCTTCTGGCCCTGTATCAATTGCACTCATCACCTCTGAGGAGCTAAACATTGGGCATTGAGGATTAACTTATAACAACAACTTCTAGGGGAGAACAAGAGAGCTGCCTGGTGGTGACTAAAAAGAATTAAGCAGCACCAGGGAAAATAAAACTCACAACATTATGACAAAGGCATTGGTGTTGAGATCTATCTTTTTGGTCTTCCACACACTTCCTCAAGCAGTAGCAAGACCCAATATTTATTTGTAGTCACTTTGTGAATGATACTACCCTTCTCCTCCAGGAGGATCATTCCGCATTTCTCATGTATGCTTTTCCAGAGTGCAGAGAAACTAAAGCTATGAAGGAATAGTTTGTCTCAGGGTGCCCTCTGGCGATAATGTCAAAGACCACATCAAGAAAATTAATTTACCAGTAGCCAAACTGTGCTAAGACTAGTAATACTTGAAACCCATTTGTATTTAAATTGTAATCTCCAAAAAAATAAATTCATTAATATTTCTATTGGCAGAATTATGTCAAGCAATCTTTATAATGCTAACAGTGAATTATAAAGTTTTAAATAGACTTAGCTTAAAGTCTAGTAGATAAGGTTAACTAGATGAAATTATTTACGGATAAAATTTGAGTCATGTAAAACCAAAAAAAGAGAAGAGATTCAAACTGTCCTGGAGTAACATTTCATGATAAATTCACTATTAATATTATTTTCCAAAATTCTATTATTTGGTTAGGTTTGACTTCTTACTAATTACATGAACCTGTGTCTATAAAAAATATATATGCTTTGGAGGTAAATAAATGAGCTAAGTTGATTTTCTGTGATTCCTGTTTTTTCAGCTTACGTGCTTAGTCTATTTTCCAATGCTTGTCTAACTTTTGATTCTTCTAGGTAGAGTTGCCTGTATTTTTCCATTTCTATTCTGTATGACTCTTTTTCCGTTTTCAGTATGCAGAGTTCCGTTTCCAGATCTTTATTTCTCAGTTCCATTTGGCTTCCTAATGGAGTAGTCTGATGACCTCTGAACAGTTTTAAATTTTCTCGAGATGTTGTTTGTTCCTAAAGCAAATTAAAAATACATTTTAAATGCTAGTAATTGGGATAATTATATGGGTTTCCTTCTGAGTCAGTGATTCAGAGAGGAATTTCAAACATGAAGGGCCTCCCTGGTGTCCTAGGGGTTAGGTCTCAGCGCTATCATTGTGGCCTGAGTTCCATCCCTGGCCAGGGAGCTAACCCACATATGGCGCAGCAGACCTCTCCTGTCTTTGCCCGCTGCTCTCCTTAGCAGTGTATTGCAGTAAATCCACCTGTTCTGCTCCCAACTCTGTCTCTGGTGAATCCTCTCAACCCCCCCCCACCAACCACCACCTGTACCTCTGGCCTACACCCCAGTTCTTCTAATCAAAAATAAATTTTAAAAACTAAAAATTAAAAAAATTCAAATGTGAAAAAGTTAGTTTCAAAGTATCGATATCCACTGAATTCATTGTGAATGATAAAAATAAAACTGAAGCATTCCTATATCGATACTCATGTAATCTGATAATCCAAAGAATAATAGAATCGGTTTAGAAGTTGGTAATTGAACAATCTAAATTTAGAAGAGCATGGTACCACTTTTAAATCATGACATTTTCATTTCCTCCTAAGAGTAGTCTCGTTTTATACAACTGGCCTTCATGATTCTCTACTGAAAATCTAAGAGTCCAATTCAGTGGCAATATTGTTGAAAACCGGTGAAATATATAAAGAGACAAATTAATGCACCTTCCTTCCAGAAATGTACAAAACAAGTTACTAAAGGAAGTAGAGTAAATGCATACGATGTGTGTATATATCCAAAATGTAATTTATGGTGAAATTAAGTAAAGCATATTGAAGATCAACAAACTAACCTGTAGAAGTAGATTGACTTTTTGAGTTTTTTCTTCTATATCCTGTACTGTTTGTACAATCGATAGCATATCCGATCCGATGGGATGACAGTGGACCATCTTACTCCTTTGCCTAGGAATTTGATTTTTATTACCGTTTCAGCCACCTTGGTTTTCTTCTTCTCTGCTTTTTCACACTTACTTTGCATTGCTTGTACAGACAGCTCCTGATATAGACATGGACTTTTTTGCATCTCGATGTGGACAGTTTGAAGCTGCCATTGCCAGATTTGCTGGAGGATCACCAGTCTGCAGGAACAAAATCGTAACCTTGGTAATGAAGGAAAAAGACTGAGAATAGTTTCACTCAAAACCACGACCAGATTGTGTATACTCAGCAGTCAAAAAAGATAAACTCATGCCCAAAAAACAAAACCTGCAAGCTGACCATAGATTGGAGACATCTGGGGGGAGGGGTGTGGAAGGGCCAAAACAAGGCAACACAAAGGACTGTGCTGGATTATGGGTGAGATGGTGGTGGTAGAAGTACATGGACTACACCTGAGTGGAGAAGTCAAATACTGTTCAAAAATTAACAATGATGTAAGAAAATTACTTCATATAAAAATATACTTTAAAAATATCCATGATACAAGCTTAAAAAAAATCAACAGTGGCATCTTAATAGCCAAAATTTAGAAAAAATGCAAAGGTCCATGAACTAGTGAATAGATATGGTTAAACCATACAAATGAATCCTCTGACAATAAAAATAAATGAGGTGCTGATCCATGCCATAACATGGATAAACTCTGATAGCATGCTAAGTGAGAGACGCTACTCACAAAGGTCCACATATTATATGATTCAGGAAATAATTTCAACTCTCTGGAACAGGCAAATCTACAGTAACAGAAAGTAGACGAGTGGATATCTGGATGGTGGAGCTAGTGGGCTGGCATGATAAGTAAGGGACACAGGGTTCCTTTCTCAGGTGATGAAAATGTTCTAAAATTGATTGCAGTGATAGTTTCACAACTCTCTGAATATGCTAGGACATATTGAATTGTATATTTTAAAGGAGTGAAATATATGGCATGTGACTATATCTTAACTTTGCTGTTTAAATCTAGTGGCAGGATCTAAGCGATTTTCTTAACTCTCTATTTTGGGTGTACATATGATACGTGCTCTGAATGTTTCTATGCTGTTACAATATATCTAAAATGAAAATGAAAGAAATGCCTATCCTTCAACTAATTTGTATAATGACAATTCTGTCCAATTTCTTAGGAAATCCATAACATAAACATACACATATTCTATATTCTTTCATAGAAGAAAACATAAGGGGAAAAGATTTTATGGAACATTCTAGTAAACATTATTTTCTCATTTTATCTTAATAATAGGGATCTTACTAAAAATACCATCTAGTAGAAAAAAAATCTCTTAACTTTAATGAGGTATGAAGCATAATTCTCAACTTACTTAAAGGTAAAACTCTCTAAGAAAAAAATGTATAATACAAATGGCAGAGTGAAAGTCAAATTTTAAGAAATAAGGCATCCTTAAGATGTAATAAATGCACAAAAGTAAAGGAGAAAGCTGTCTAGAAAATTAGCATCCTAAAACACTTTAAATTTACAGTCAAATGTTGATATCTTAAAGTTCATACGTACTTGGGAAGTGATTCGATTTAATGTATTTAAATCCTCTCTTTTATCTTCTGCATTAATAGAAGCCTCTGACCTACATTGTTTTTGCAAGGCCACAGCCAGTTCTTCTTGTAGTTTTCTCACAACTTCCTAAATAAGATGTTTCTGTTACTGATTTTATATCAATATCACATTGTGATGTCAATAATATACAATGCTAACATGTGTACTTTGACAAACATCGTCCATTGACCGTTTTCTTTCACCTCCTGTTAACTGAATTCGGTTGAAGACAGAGAAGTTGTTATCTGTCGGAGGCCAGGCTCCGACCGAGGTTGGGTTCCCGGGGGGGGTGGGGAAAGCTTCGGCGGTGGCAGAGGCGAGTTCCGTGGGAAAAGGGGGTGGGGAGTGAGAGACAGCACACACCAGAGAGTGTGATCAGGCCGTTCCACTTTATTTCTTGAGTACAGGGTTTTTAAAGCATAACTATAAAGAAAAAGCTACAGACAATGACAGGGTGATTACAGATATTCAGATGCATAATCAATTACATACTTTGAGGGGAATCAAGGAACTTTGGAAAAATGTCTCTTGTCTGATGTAAATTCCAGCAAGGTACAGGACATAATCTTCAACCTTTGCCCTAGGCCTAGGATGGAGGCTGCTGTCTCCATACCTATTGTCTGAAACCAAGACCATAATAAAAGAAACATCTTTATGCTAATCTCTGGGGGAAATAATCTAAGGAACTATACGCTGATTTTTCGAGGCAAGGAAGGGAAATAGGGGAAGGGATTAAATGTTCTTTGTTTCAAACATTAACCCTTGACCAGGCAAGGACACTTCACTGCCAGAAGGACATCTCGATGCCAGGATCTAATGAGTAAGGCCAATGCATGTAGGCATGGTGGAGAAACTTAGTTATTGTTCTCACCTGAAATTATACTTAATTTATTTGCAAGAAGAAATATTGCATCCTGACTTATGGAAACACTTCCTTGAAGGCTCGCCACCCATAAAGTGACCTTGTCAAAACAATATGGGGTGTCTAGGCTACAACAGTTATCCTCCTGCCTGATCAGTGCTATGTAGCTTAGACAACAGATTCAACCCTGCTATCCATTCTTGCCTGACCAATTTGCAAAGCTTTACAACCCACTGAAGTCTCAAATGGAGGTAGAGATGGAGGTGAGACTAGCGGTGGCAAATTCCACATTGGGGAACATCTTCCCTCTTTTGTGTTAGATCATTACATTAACTTCAATCTTCTGCTCAAATCCTTCTATCAATAGGTTTGTATCTCAGAATAAAAGTGAAGTCATTCCAATGGCCTTCAAGACCCTAAGCACCCTGCCCCAACCACCTTCCTGACCTCAACTCTTTCAACTCTTCCCGACTCACTCCCTGCCTGCTACATGTGAATCCTGCCATTCCTCATTTGTCTGAAAATGGGGGTCAAAGGCCAAAGTAACAAATTACAGAGATAGACATTCTCTTAGGATTGGAAAATCTATGTCCAAATGATAATTGAGCCTTGGACGAAAACTATGAGAAAATAATTTATAAAAATATTCAAAATAATGTATAAATCATATGAGAAGATTAAATCAGAATTTTGCTAAAAGCACATTTGTCTCAAATTATAATTTAATGAAAAATGGATACCTTTTAGTGCTGAGCAGTTCTTTAGGATACATGATTTGAGACTAAAATAGTTTCAAATTCAACTGAAACTGACATGATATCAACTGTTAGCTAAAATAACTAAAAAAATAGTAAAGGCTGTTCAAAGAAAAGTACTGTGAGATGCAGTCTCTACATTTCAGTTCATCTGGAAAATCTGGAGTTAACTGTCAAAGTGATACACTTACTTTACTCTTAATTCCAAATTTTCATTTTACTTTAGTTTAGGCACTGCTACCTGCCTGCCTCATCACAGTACAAAGTTGGGGTTACTAAAATTAAAATTATTATTTTAGCAGTATTGACTAAGTTATTAATATCAGTCCATACTTATTGACAATTTATTATTTGCCCTTTTAAAATTTTAGAGGTGACTCTATGTCCTTACATAGCGTAAAGCACCATTGAGGCCTAAATTTTATTTACTGGACACAAAATACGGTTTTAAACTGACCGAGGAAAAGATGATTAGAGTCTATATATTTTTCACATTCACTAGATTCAATGTTTAGCCATAATCAATTACTTTGAGTTTGCCTTGAAGAAGTTTGAAAAATGTCTTTCTGAATAGAATACTTACTTCTCTTGCTGCTGCCTTCTTTTCATACTGATGTATACTTTGTTTTAAACTATTACATTCATCAATTGATTCATTATTTGTTTCTGTTTGTTTCTCATGTTCAGCTAGAAGCTTTCTTATAGTGTCCTGAAACTGGTCGAGAATATCCATTGATGTCTTCA
>PVIJ01021967.1:0-17278 GCA_004024925.1 Scalopus aquaticus
TTACTATTCCTATTAAGTGAATAAGATTCTGGGTTAACAACATAAAATAATGGATAGATAGATTAACCTGTACCAGATTAAAAGAGAATTTGGTCATCTGCCACTCACTCAAATCCCATGTTGCAAAGTCTGTCATAAAATCTTTGTTTACCTTTCTTGGTAAAGACAGTGTTCCACCATGTGTTTTCTGTTAACACATTGATCGAGTTGTTACATGAAGTCAGTAAATTATGTAAGACTTTTTTCACCTGAGCGTGTGTCTAGTTTTAAGAAATAAAAAATTAGATAGGAAAAATAATCAGTTCTATATCCTGTAACTTCTGTCACTTACAAAAATACTACATTGCCAACCTGTTGAATAGAACTTTAGGCCATGCTTTAATTTAGGGATAAACTTTCTCTTATGGATTAAAAAGCCCTTTGGCATCGTTTGTTAAATATTAAGAAAATATTTCCATAAGAATAGAATCTATTTAGCATGAAATATAATATGGAAAAGTAAATTTTAATTAAAATAAAATGTTAATATTTTAATATAAATGTTATACAATATAACCAAAATTGAAAATACAGTTTCTAAGCATGAGTTTATATTTAGTAGCAGTTGACTCATCTGGACATGTTTCACGTATATTAATTTTTACTAATTGTCTTTATTTAAACAGGAGAGCCAAATTGAAAGCTGATAGATACTGCAAATGACCAGGATTTTTGTTACTAATTCTCCTTTTGTTTTTTTCTGAATAAAATAATCAGCGGATGTGAGTGGGTTTTGTTTTGTTTTGTTTTGTTTACTGAAGTAACATTAGTTTACAAAGCTATCTTCATTCCAAATTCATTTTCTCACCACTGACTTATTTTACTTAGCATAATCTCCTCAAGGTTCATCCATGTTGTCACAGATGGCAAGAGGTCACCTTTGTTCATGGCTGACTTGTATTCCATTTTGTATCTATACCACATCATATTCATACAGTTCTCTGTCATTGGACGCTTGGGCTGTTTCCATATCTTGGCTATTTTGAATAGTACTGAAGTGAACATGGGGTGCATATGACTTTTTAAGTCACTGTTTATGTATTCTTTGGTTAGATACCCAGAGGTGGGATTACTAGATCATATGGCAGCTTCTATTTTTAATTTTCTGAGGACTCTCCATACCTTTTTTCCGTAATGGCTGCACCAGTTTACATTTTCACCAACAGTGGGTGAAGTTTCCTTGTTCTCCACTTTCGCACCAACATTTATTATTTCTTGATTTTGGGATAACAGTCTTTCTAACCAGTATGAGGCAAAATCTCATTGTTTTGATTTATATTTCCCTAATGATATGTGACGTAGACCCTCTGTATGTTGCTTTATATAGAATAACAATTTTGACAGTACTGATTCTTCTGATCCATGAACATGAAATGTCTTTCTGTTTCTTTGTTTCTTCAGTTTCTTTCAACAGCATTTTATAGTTTTTAGCATATGGGTCCTTTACTTCCTTGGTTGAATTTATTCCTGTGGCATTTTATACTCTTTGCTGCAATTGTAAATAATAGGGCTTTCATCATTTCTAGTTCATTGTTTACATACGGAAACACAACAGATTTTTGCATATTTTTTAGCAATTTTACTGTATTTGTTTATTTGTAATAGTTTTTTGGTATACATAGCTTTTATGTCTATTATCAAGTCATCTGCATGTGGTAACATGTTTTAACATGTCACTTTTTCCTTTCCACTCTGGATACTATGTACTTCTCTTTCTTGCCTAACTTCTCTAAACAGCACTTCCAAAACTGTATTATATAATAATGGCAAGAGTTGGCATCCTGATCTTATAGGTAGTGCCTTCAGTTTTACCCCATAGAGTAAGATGTTGGTTATGGGTTTGTCGTATATGGCGTTTATGAACGCTTGGTATTTTTCTTCTATACCCATTTTATTGAGTTTTTATCATAAATAGATGATGAATTTATCAAATACTTTCTCTGCATTATTGAAATGATCATGCCATTTTTATCCTTCATTTTGTTGATTTCATTAATCATATTGATGGGTTTGTGCAACCATCCTTGCATTCCTGGAATAAATCACATGTGGTCATGGTGTGTGGTCTTTTTAATGTAATGTTGAATTCAGTTTGCTATTTTGTTAAGGATTCTTACATCTTTGTTCATCAGAAAAATTGGCCTATACTGGAAGTAAGTGTTAAGTTCGTGAGCTGTTAGGGAATCATTGCTGAACTAGTAGCTAGTTTAACCAGGATTAAGCAGTAGTGTCCATGGATGTACTCTTTAGTTAACTGCCATATTTCACCTAGAAAGGAATTACAGTGCCCCAGACATTTTTTTCTTGTCTGGATTTCCTATCAAAGCTTGAGGTACTACTATTCTGTGAAACTGATATTTGTTGGACAGCTGGTGGAAAATCTATCTTACTGCCTTGTAATCTTACTTTACTTGATACAGTAGATGCTTAATCAATACCTTTAAAGGGAGGTTAGAAACTCCCAATCCAAGTCAGTTAACAAAGCTTTAATTCTGTCTCTTAAAATTCACAGATAATCCTAATAAGCAGAAAAAGGGAAGGAAAGAGAAAGGTCAGCTATTAAACAGTGGAATGGGAACTTGAAACATTACAAAAGAACAAGCAGGCTCAAAATAGAAGGAGGTTAAATTGGGGAAGTTCCCTAATTAGGACAGTTTAACTACAATGGGTATGTATGTAATGTCTTCATTCTTTTGTAAGTTGGGATGGGAACTATTAAAAGTTCAAACACTAAGCATTCCTGAGGACTGCCTGGGCTGACACAATTTTACTCCTGAACACATTTGTCTATTTTGAGTTCCTGAACACTATTCCAGGTATCATCTAACCCTGGGAGTATTCCAGAATCAAGGTTGTATATCAGATGCCTTGACTTAACCACTGGAAGTTCTGAATCAGAAGGACTGAGGTTGACTGCCACATTTGTCTGTTTCTACAGTTGCACAGTGCTTCCAGTGCACAGCCAGGACTGAGACCTAACCTAAACTGCCAGACCCTGTCTAGCTTTCAGCCTTGAGAAGCAGTATGAGTTACTGAGCTGCTGGTAACTGCAGAGGAGCTCTTGCTGTAAATGTAGCCCTAACTTGGCACTCCAGTTCATGTTCTCTTTGACCTTTAGATTGGAAACGTGCTTACTACTGTGATCCCCCACAGCGGTGATTCTCGATCAGGTGCTGTTTTGCCTCCCAGGAGACATTTTGCATAGTCTGCACACATTTTTGGTTGTCACAACAGAGAGAGAAGTTGCTTCTGGTATCTAGATCGTTAGAGGCTAAAGTTGCTACTAAACTTCTGCATGAGCAGGACTCACCTCCCCCCATCCCCCCCAGCGAAGAATTAGGCAACCTAAAATGCCAGTAGTACCAAAGTTGTGAAACCTGGCATAGAACTTAGCCAGTTCCTTGCTTTTGCCAGCTCTGCAACCCTTAAAAGTCATGAAGCATCTTTTCTGTTTTTTCAAAGAAAAAATACTTCATGACTTTTCCAACAACCCAGTATATTGATTTGTATGTCATCTAGGAAAGATGTAAATTTCAAAGACTCATCTTTATATGTGTAGGCCTATACTTCTAAGTGGGGCAAACCTATAAAACTAAGATCGAGCTACAGTGCTATAGATGGAGCTACAAAACTGATGTTTTAATAAGCATTCCAGGTAATTCTGAATCAAGTGTTGCCGAATTTTGAGCAACACTACCCTCAAGAGATTGAAGTCTTGCTTCCAACACCATCTGCCAGCTGAGTGACTCTTGAAACAAGTTCTGTCTGCCTGAATTTGTGAACATAAGGCATTGAGGATTCATGTCACCATGCTCACTCTCAGGTTCCCCCAGTCCATGCCCCCATTCCAGTGAGCAAACTAATTATAGGTCCTGGCAACCGGGAAGATACACATTGAAAATATGTACTGCCTGCCATCATAGAGTTCACGTGTTAGCAAAGGACAACAAATGAGTAAAAAGTTGTACTTTATATAAACCCCTGTTACAGCTCTGAAGTCAGTCTGGGCAGTGGCAGAGGTCAAGTATGAATGCATCTAAATATTGTCATCTGGTTCACCTTTTCCCATCTTATACATGACTATTTACTATGAGAACCTTTGTTTCCTAGATACAGATACAAAAAATTAGCATCCTACAGAAAGAGATTAGTAAAGAAATCATTAAAATAAATGAATGCATTTATACATTTTAAAGTAAGCCTGAATTCCTAAAATGGGTACATCAAATCAGAAGACTTAGCACACTCCCAAATACTGTGGAGTTCCTGAGTCAGCCCTAATGTAGATGCAAAACAGCCCATGGCTTATCTACAACTCACAGTCACAGGAATTATATTCACATGGTTACTTCATATTGTATGAACCATATCATGACAATTTTCATAACTGGAATGAAAAACTTCAAACATTACTTTCTTTTTAGGATATTTTTATGTTATGGTATTCCCATAATCAATCGTATTAGGCACTTAGTACAGGTAAGCTCAATTATATTTTACAGATCCACACATGTTGAAATCCATTTTATTTAGTGAAAAGATTTGAAACGAGAAAGAAAAATGCTCTACCAGGCCTCCCTGGTGGCTTAGGGGTTTAGTCTTAGCCCTATCACTGCTATGGCGCAGCAGACCTCTCCTGTCTCACCTGCTGCTCCCCTTAGCAGTGTATTTCAGTAAATCCACCTGTTCTATTCCCCACTCTCTGGTGAATCCTATCACCTCCCCCACACACACACACACCACAGTTCTTCTACACAAATAAAAAATAGACAAAACATTTTAAAAATAAAAGAATAATGCTCTACCTTTATTCCCCCTTTTCTACCTATTAGTTGGAAGTTGTTGGATTTTTTTTAAGTGTATATATTTCATTAAGATAACCTGATGATAAGAGAACTTTTTGACTTTTTTTTTGTGTGTGTACTGTATTCCAGGAAAATCCCTGACACCATTTGGTGTATTTCTTTTTAATTTTATGCCACTGGGCTACTTTACCTAAGTATTACTGAGGTTTATTTTCCATGATGTAGAAACAGACTTGTGTTTCAACACTGCCTCTGTATTTCATAAAGAATAGATTTTCTTTTCGGAATACATAGTGAGAACTTGTAAATTAAATCTGCATGTGTTTTTTCCTTCAGTGTTTTGCAAACCTAATGAGGTTTCACAATCCTGTTCTGAGAGCTACTAGTATAGAAAAAAGGGTGTAGCACTCCTTGTTAGTGTTTGTTTTTCCATCATGCAATTCCCTAATTCCGGTCCTTAGATACTAAGTGGTACTGTAAAGAAGAGAACACCTTTAAAAAGATGGAAACAGTCTTCCAAGGTACAGAATCAAATCATAACCATCCGTATTTCCCTGTTGCTTGACAAATTAAGTTGTATAATATAGTCAATCACAAAAAAATAGGCAGTGTGTTAAGCTTCTAATATTTATTCTTTTTCTTTGCTATTTCTTATTCCTGTGTATGTATTAGTCCCTATTTTCTTGTCACTCAGTCTGATGTGACCTGTATATGTAAAATGGCTTTATAAAATGTCTTTCAGAATGATTTGTGAACCGCAACGCAACTTAGGCTGTTCTACATCTTATCAGTCCATAAAAGCTAATTTAGATAAGCTGTAAAGCACAACAGCTGAATTGTTTGAATGTATCCCTATTATATAGGAAAATAATTTCCCCAGTTGCCTGTAGAAACAGAACCTTCTTGTATGTTGCCTTGTTCTTCATTTTTAGCTTTAAAAATCTCCCTAGAAGACCTTTTATTAATTCTATCACTGTCTCTTCAACCTTTTCCACCTCTCCTTCTGTGATTACTGATTTTTTTAGTCCATGTTCCTTTTACTATCATGGCCACATTCCACATCAGTGTGCTCTTTCCAAAGAGAAAAATTAAAAAGATTCAAGCATTTAACAGCAGGGTTAAAAAATTTCCTCAGGACAAATTTCCTCTTTACTCTCCCATGAAAATGCCTCTTCTGTTTTTTTCCAGCTGACTTCAACTCCCAACCCAATGCACCCAGACTTGGAGAGTCATATACCATGGCCCCAAGTACCAATTTTGAAACTCCTCATTGTCTCCACCCAACAGTGCAGACTCTGAAACACATACCTTCCATACCCATTGCCATTGCAATTCTCTCCATAAGTGTCCTTGGTCCACCTGAAACCTGGTTCGTACATATTCTTCCCCTTAACTAAGTCTCTTTCCTCAGTTACATTGACTTCAGCGTTCACACTGTCATCACCTTACATTCAGCTGCCTTGAATATTCTGTTGCCCTCAGCTGATCTTTTACGATATATTAACTACAGACTATCGCGTTTATACATTTTGCTTTTGTTACACTTTCTTTCTAGATTGGAAATCCTCATCTCTAACTCTGATGATCCTCCTGAAGCATGTTAGTTTATCCCTTTTACCCAGTACAATTTTCATCTTAAAAAGTTTTAAAATATACTTTCTCAGTTCCAACCAATTCCTCTCTGTTATTATTTAATTATCTTGCACTTAGTATTTAATTTCTAAACCTAATAAATCATTCACTTTTAATACATTTATATTATTTGTTATTGAGTTCATATTATATAATCTATTTTCAGTCCAATATATATTACCTTTAAGAAATTCCTCTGAGCACTTTGTCTTGCTCAGTTACAACTATAATCAGAATCCTTAGTTTTCTCTTAATACTAAAAAGTTACTCACTGATGGACCATATGATTTATGTAAGAAATGAAAGAGGAACAGAGAGAAGTGGGGGGTTCACCTTGATTTTACAAAATCAGGGATTCTGATTTCAGCAGTATTACAGGTTACATACCACAAATGGCACTCTTTATTAAAACAACTAATACGCTTTTCTAATACCTTTTTAAACTCATCCACACCAAAGAAAGGAATCTATAAACACCAAGCAAAGAAAAAAGCAGGAACTCTCCAAGAAAAATACCAATGCTATTTGCTTCTGAAAGATTTTACCAAACCCTAGAGACTTTGAGCTTTTGCTTTTACAAGTATCCAAAGTAAGGGAGGTAGAAACCTGAGCTCGCCCAGGAGGGGATCTATGAGTACAAAGAATTAACTTTAGGATAACAGTGAATGAAAAGTCTAAGAGCACAAAGAGGAGTAATAAATGTTTTATCTTATGCTGTGGCTGAGCAAAAGGAAAGGGGAAAAAAATCTCCCCTCAGATGTAAATACAAGCCAGGTGGATCTGTGACCCCACCACCTCTCATTTTAAAAAAGAATATCAAGAACAAAAATTAATGTTGTCTCAACTGATTCTGCCTTTCTACTCTTTAAATTGTACCCAAAAAATTTTTCAAAGAGAATAAGCAACTCAGACAAAATTAAAAATACACAGAGAAGCAAGGCACCTTTCATGAGAATCAGAAAAAAAAACAAAAGAAAAAATATGTAGGATATTAAATAACTGCACTTAAGATATATAAAATCTATACAAAGTGAAGAAATATATAAACATATAAAGAAAGCTGAAGCCTGAAATGAGCAGAAAATATAAAACTATAAAAAGACTAATCAGATATGAAAGAAAAAAGATGAGAACTTTTAAAAACTTAAAAGTTCAATGAATGATTTAAACATCACATTAAAGACAGTCAAAGAAAGAATTAATGAAATACAAAATAACTGAATAAATGACCCCAAATACATCTGACAGAGAAAAGGAGAGGGAATATATGATCAAATAAATGTCAAAAGACACAGAACTTGATGAAAATGTCCAAGTGAGATACAAAAAGGAGATAAATGAATGGGAAAGAGGTAACAGAAGTAGCAATTCAGAATTTTTCAGATATCAGATCTTGAAATCTCAGTGAATCCCAGCCACACTAAATTAAAATACAGACTAACATTTTATGGTGAAACTTCAGTATTACATAAAAAAGGTTTCTACCTAAAAGCAGTCAAAAGAGGAGTGATCACCCACAAAAGTAACGTAATTCAACCGATACTATTTTCTCACCTGCAGATATATAAAGCCAAGTGATAGCAAAAGAGTAGTTTCCATCAGCTGAGAGAAATTGATTGCCAACCTAGCATGCTACACTTTATGAAACTGTCTTTCAAGAATAAGACAAAAAGTAAAACACATTGTTGACAGATAAAGTTGAGAGAATTTATCACCAGTAGATCATCACCAAAATAAATGATAAAATGTAAAGTCTAGCCAGAAAGAACATGGTCCCAGAGGGGACATTAGAGATGTAAGAAGAAATGTGAAGAAAAATACTGAAGATAATAAGTAAAACTAAGCAAAACTGACTATATATGAAATTATAATAAAACTTAGTTTGTACAAGGGCTCTTTAAACTAAAATACTAAGTAAAAACAACAAAGAATTGACAAGAGATGGGACTTTGGAGAGGTGATTAAGTCATGAAGACTCCTAGTACCTTAGCAATGAGATCTCAGAAGGAACCCTCACCCTTTCTGCCATGTGAGGTTATAGCGAAGACAGAGGTCTATGCAGCAGGAAGTAGTCCCTGTCCAGACAGAAAATGTGCGGGCACCTGGTTCTTAAGTTTTCCAGCCTCTAGAAGTGCCAGAAATACATTTTTGTTGTTTATAGGCCATCCAGTCTATGACAGTTTGTTGTAACAGTCCAAACCGACTAAGATAAGGTGATTTATTTATTTTTTTTTAAGATTTATTTATCCATACAAGCTGGGGTACAGGCATGGGGCAGCGAGAAGGTTCACCAGAGACAAAGTGGGGAGCAGAGCGGGCAGATTGACAGAAATACATTGCTGAAGGGAGCAAGGCTCGAGGCAGGAGAGATCTGCCGCTGCGCCATGTGGGAAATCTCCCCGACTGAGCGTGGAACTCGCATTGCCATTGCCGACAGCTCCACAGCGCAGCGGTTAAGTGGTTAAGCGGTTAACCGCTATGCCACCAGGGAGGCATAAGCATAAGGTAATTTTAAAAAGACAAAACAAAAAAGCCCAGAAATCAGAAGGTTGCTCAGCCTTATCAACATGTGTACTGGAAATCTTTAATAAATGACTTTCCAGAGGCGATAAGCCCTGATTTGTAATGTTTGCTCTTATCCATGTGGCAAATATGGAAGATTCAAACTACCAATGTGATGTCACTGGGTGACAAAAGCCAATGCTGACACACCACATTTGTAATCAGGGACTTCAACACTACAGTGAAAACATTTTCAGCCACCAGAGTGATACAATTTTAAGTCAATTAATTCCAGAGTTGGCAAGAATATGAAACAGTAGGAACTCTCATCCACTGACAGTTGCAACAAACTTTGGCTGAATATATGCATATCCTATAATTCACAGATTCCACTCCTTCAGACCTTTGTATTTAAAATACAAACTCAATATTAGTGCCCAAGAGTAGATTTGGTCTTTTTCTACATAACCCTGAAAAATGAAATCAAAATTAATTTTTGAGCAAAGTCTTCTAACCATGCTGATAATTCTGGATTTGACTAGAAGGGTAATGGAAACCATTGGAAGGCATCACGCAGGGGACTGAGATGATTAGATTTTCATTTCTAGAAGACCATTCTGGTTGTAATATAGAGGATGTTTTGGAGAAGGGCAACGGAGGTGACTTCCAGTCCAAGGCGGAAGTTACTGCAGTGGTGGACTAGGCTATTGGCAGCCAGGATGAGAGAAGATGACAGATTTGAGGCTCCTAAAACATAATTAACTGTCTCACTGATTAATATTAAATGTGGGAGATAAGGAAAGAGAGCAGTCAAGAGTAACTCCTAAATTTCTTTTTTGAGTATCACAGTAAATGGTGCATTTACTCAGAAGGAGGAAGGAGGAAGAGCAGATTTGAAGGAAAGAGGAAGAACAGATGAGCTCAGTTCCTGACTTGTCCGTGAAATATCTCATGGAGATATCAGATAACAGAATCCAACAAAGAAGCCACAGGAGGGAGCAGAATCAACTTAGGAGAGAATGTAGAGTAAAACAAGTAAATGGAACAGAGGTTTAGGATTTCCAAAAGTAGTGTAATTTAGTAGAGAGGAAGATGGCAAAAACTGATGAAATAAACAGAAGGATTTGGAAACTAGTAGTGTAGTGTATAACAGAATCCATATAAGGGGAGCTATTTAAGGATAAGAGTGTTGTCAGTGTTACCTAATATACTAGGTAAGTAGAAGATTTAGTGCAATGGAAATTGTCTTTTGTGTTGTAAAGTTCATTAGTACCTCAGTAAGAATATTTTTGGTAGAGTGGTCATTAGATATCCAGATAAGAGACTGTTGGTGTAAGAGAGAGGTGAGGAAATAGATATAACCAGGCAGGCACTATTCTTCTTAATTGAAAAGAACAGTAATAAGTGCAAAATATTTTTGTGTTTCCTAAAAAGGGTTAGCAAGTTTTTGTTTTGTCTAGTAGAAATATTTTTTTAAGATTTTTTTATGCATGTAAGAACTGGGGTGTAGATGGGGCGGGGAGGTGGGGAGGGTATGAGGGGATTCACCAGAGACAGAGCAGGGAGCAGAAAAGGCAGATCTACTGAAATAAACTGCTGAGGGGAGCAGCGGGGGAGACAGGAGAGGTCTGCTGAGTCATATGGGAAGCTGCCTGGCTGGGGATAAAACTCATGCTGCAGTGGCGATAGCTTCATAGTACTGAGACTTAACCCCTTGCACCACCAGGGAAGCCCTAGAAGAAAGAAATGTTTTTTAAATTCTACCAACCAGTTCCATAATTTGATAAAAAAAAAAAATCAAAATAAAGACTAGTCCTCAGGAAAAGGATATTTGGTAACCTTAATCTTATATATACCATGATTGATAGATGATAGACACATAGATAAAAGTTGCCAAATGGGTAGATACAGACAATAATTACTTCTTTGTTATTTTACCACAGATGCATAAAACACCAGGAATAGTACTCTCTTGAGAATTTTGGCAGTGAATGGAGGAGGTTAGAAATAATATCTAAGTGTTAAATATAGAAGAACCTTGAGTATGTTTAGTTACTAAAGTCGAGAAGCTCCCTTACATTATTTTAACAACTCTTGGCATATGATATTAAAGCAGTTCTTTTACTTATTCAATATTTATTCAAATATTTGTTTGATATTAAGCACTACTGCATGTCATTCACTGTTCTAAGTGCTGAGAATAAGTAGTAAACAAAACAAATGTCTATCTTTGTGGAATTTACATTGTGGTCAGAAGGTGACAAATGCTTGACAAATATAAAAGGAAATATCATACGTATTACATCAAGTGGTGTTGATGTTTGGAGTTAGGTCAAGTTGGGAAAGAAGGATAAGGAATTCCTGTATTACAGATGATGCTGTGTGAAGGCCTCCCTAATAAGGGGCTATTTGAGCACTTCAGTGAGTCACAGAGATGTCTGGAAAAGAACATTCCAAGTAGAGGGAGCACTAAATACTAAGCTCTTCAGGTGGTACATACTTGACATGTTTGAAGTCCATAAAGAAGACCAATGTGACTGGAGCATCATGGAAAAAGGCAAAGCTGGTAGGATATGATAGATCAGAGTATAGTGATGGCTGACCAGGTAATATGTGAGCTTGCAGAACACAGTAATATTATCTTTCATTCTGAGTGAAGTGGGAAGTCTTTGGACAGTTCTGAGGCTAGAAGTGATAGGATCTGGGTTGTGTGGAGTTTAGATGAGTGACAGGGAAAGCAAGGATACCAAGTCCAAGGTTATTGCATTAATCGAGATGAGAATAAGCTGAGTCAAGGCAGAAGCAGAAATGGTAAGAAGTGGCTGATTTCTGCTTAAGATATGTTTAAAGATAGTACTGGCAAGATTTGCTGATGCGCGGGGTGTGTAGTAAGAAAGAGGACAAAGGTAAATGTCAAATGTAAGACCTGAAGCCTAAGCAAACTAAAAGTGTAATTGCCGGGGCCTCCCTGGTGGTGCAAGGGATTAAGTCTCAACACGATGAGCTAGCTGCAGCCACTGCAGCCTGAGTTCAATCCCCAGCCAGGGAGCTTCCCACATGCTGCAGCAGACCTTTCCTGCCTTGCCCGCTACTCCCCTCAGCATGGTATTTCATTCAGTCCGCTGTTCTGCTCTCCACTCTGTCTCTGGTGAATCCTCTCACCCCCCCATACCTCTGGCCTACACCCCAGCTCTTGTTTGCATAAATAAATCCTTTTTTTAAAAAGTGTAATTGCCATGTACTAAGATGGGAAAGACTGAGAAAGGAATCATATGTATTGAAACAGAGGAAATAATTCATTTCTGGATGTGATAAGTTCAAGATGTATATGAGTTACCCAAAGTAGATGATATTGAGAAGATGGATAGATACAAGAGTCTATGGTTAAGAAACAGGTCTGACTAGTAACATCAAATTGAGAGTCATAATACAAGAAAAGATAGGAAGCTCATGAGAGTGGATGAGATCTGTAAGAGGTGAGCAAGGGTAAAGAAGAAAAGACTTCTGAAGACTGATCCCGGGGTACCCAATGACCTAGAGGCCAGCTGATGACAAGAAAACATCAAAGGATATTCAGGATGTGGCCAGCAAGAAAGAGAAAATTCCAAGAGTGGTAATCTAGAAATAAAACACATTAAGGGTTTCAATGACCAAGAGACAACCTTGGGATTGCATACTTAGTACAATGGGAAAACAGAAGCAAACACATTGTAAGGGAAAAGATCAAGAAACTGGGCTATTGGAAGACTGCCTTTGCAGCTATTACAACCAGCTCAGATATCGGCAGGGATCATATTAGAAAGCGTGGCAGTGAGCCAGGTGTGAAAAATTCCCCCAGGGGCGAGGGAAGCAGGAAACTCCAGCGGTCTGCATATCTCCACAATGAAATGCCAAGGGCTTTTTTTTGCATCCAGTCACTGTGAGTGTTCTGACTATTCATAATATTCGATTGGTCATATGACATGTTGATCTTCAACCACTCTTTAACCTATAGAAACGATAATTTCATATGGTTCAACCTAATATAATTGAACATATGTAAACTATATTCGAGTTGTGACTGACTGCATAAGTTATGCATGTTTATGTTAGTACCATTTTCTCTTTTAGTTGTATACTCCCTGAGATCAAGAATTCGTATTTTACTGCCTGGATGTCTTTCATAGCACCTAATGATCTGCTCTTGCAATTTTAGTTGATCACTGAGTACTTTTAATACATTTATTGTTATTGTTATTATTGCTATGGTTGACTACTGTTGTCATTTCACAACGATACTCATTTTCTCACCTGAGAAATATACAAGCGTCAGGTGAGGCTCAATATCAGCTTTATTGCTGTTCAAGTTAATAGGAAAAAAAAATAGCTTGGACCTAAGGCCAAGATAGGATCCCAACTCATTCTCTGGTATGAATTCATGGATGTAGTGACTTCACAAATGCAAACTATTTCCCAGGGGTACAATTTTTACTCTAAGGAGAAGTAAACTGAGGACAGGGTGAAGCTGGGGAGAAGGGTAGGAAATACAAGTACAGATCTTTCTTGACTTATGACGGAGCTATATCCAAACAAGCCCATCATAAGTTGAAAATATCCTAAGTAAAAAATGTATTTAATCCACCTAATAGATTGAGCATCATAATTTAGTCTAGCCTATTGTCAATGTGCTCAGAACACTTACAAAAGCCCACAGCTGGAGAAATCAGCTAACCCAAAGCCTATTTTATAGTGAAATGTTGAATACCTCATCTAATTCATAGAATCCCGTACTGAAACTAAAAAACAGTCTGTAGAGCTTGTTTGTTCACTCTTGTGACCACATGGCTGACTGGCTGCTCCAGTTCACTGCTGTGATTCCCTTCCGCTGCCCAGCATCTCAGGAGAGTATCATACCCTACATGGTTACCCCGGAAGAGATCGAAATTCAAAGCATGGTTTCTACAGAATGCATATCGCTCTAGCACCATCATAAAGTTGAAAAATGGTAAGTTGAATCTCGGTACACTGGAGACTGTCTGTACTTACAAAAGGCTCCATTCCTTGACTATCATCTCTCCACATCTTCCAGAACTATCATGATGTTTCTTCTGCATCTTCACAATCAACATGTTATCTAGTGTTTCTAAAATTGTTTGGAGAGGTACCTGTTTTGGAAGATGTGGTCAAAAACAGCAACTACATCCCCCTCCGCTCTTGTCATCCAGCACCATGGGAGGACAGATATGAATGAGAGAGCCAGAGAGGCCAGGCCACCCATGTGCAGTGACCTTTCCAGGTATCTACCAATTAGGTAAATTACTCCTCCCCTGTGGAGACATGAATGAGGGAACTGGAGAGAAAGGTAGAAGTTTTCTCCCCAAAATGTCTGATGGTAGATCCAGGTTTTGTGAGGCCTAATGTCCTTATTATTTAAATGGTTCTCTTGAAAGAAAAGAGAACGAAATTACAAGTGTAAAATCAGATAGAAAACTTGGAAGAGGCCAACACAAATGAATGACCTGGGACTTTAGCTTTATAGCTTTTTAGTAAATCCCCCTCTGCTCTTGAGAAGGTAGAAATACCTATTTTCCTCATGTGTACATCAGGTAGAATTCAACTTGCTAGGAAACCAAGTTGAACTGGCTTAAATAATAAGGGGTAGTGATGATGTCCAGTTGTAGGGCAGGCTCCATGGTTGATCTAGCAGCTTAACAATGACACAGTGACCCAGTTTCTTTCCCATCTCTCCTCTGTGCTGCCCACAATATCTATTCCTCCGTAGGTGGCTCCCTGGCAGTTTACAGCAGGAATGCCAGCAGCAATGGGGGCTACTAACTTACTTTTTTTTATTAGAAGAGAAACAAAATTGTCTCAATTATACCAAATGTCCTGAGCTACAAACCTTGGCTTATTGGACTCAAGAGTTTGAGTGACTAAACCTGAGACCAAGGATTATTGCAAGAGGGGTAGGGTAAACCTCAAATGATAACCAGGTAGGCCCAGGTCAACCAGAGCCCACCTCCAGAGATAAGGCCAAGACTGTGTTTCATCCTCATCACCTAGCTGCTGCACGATGGAGGAGTGGAACTGAGGCTGGTGAAAGAGCCACAGTGTTAAACCAGAGGGGAGAAGATGGAATAACGAACCACATGTATTGACAGCCTTCAAGATAGCCATTTGATTTACATTTCCCCCTCCATCTTCATTTCTCTCACCTTGAGACAGTCTTCCCAGAGGGACAGGGACATTTGTTCACTATTTACCCAGCACCTAGAGTAAGTGCTCAGTTTTTATCGAGAGAATATATACATTTAAGTACAAACTTAGGAAAAACAATTGATTAACACATTAAATAACTGAATATAATGGTTTATATAAAATGGAACATTGCAGAATATGAAATCAGAACAACAAAAATATTTAGGTATTATGGGATTTGAGCTGAATTGACAAATAATTTTTAAGTCAGGGCCACAGATCTCATCAAACAAAGTGGAAATGAGGCAAAGGGATTTTTTAAAGAGACTCTTGAAACTCTGACCTATCTGAGGTGTCAGGAATTCAACCAGACATCAAAAGTGTTTCTCAGAGAAACTGAAAGATAAATGCAAAGCAAAGGGTAATTAACCCCTTGACATTATGTAGGGGGACAGTTAGATTAAATGTAAGCACTAAATTTGTTGTATAATGCAATACCTATAGTCCAAGATAATGATTTAACATATTTTTTTATATAAAAGTAAAACAAAAAGCAAATCATCTCGCTTAGTTAGGGAAATGAGTGATAAAGCTGCTGAAGGAAAAGAATCATGTAACAAGTTTGCATGGCTTCTGATTTTCCATTTTTTAATATCACTTATTATCTAGATTCTGTGCTAAACAGACAAAAGCCTAAGTTATGAAATTCAGATTACATTTGAAATATACTAAGCCTTTTAAAAATTGAACAACTCATTAGTAAATATTTCGGACAAAATGTTTATTTTTTTAATTGAAACATTATCTCCATATTCCTTGAGTTTTTGAATATTCAGTCTTATTAAATCGAGCCATGCTTGTTCTGGGTTATGTGGTGCTATGTGCCATAGGTTGCACTTAGGGTGGGGTGGGTAGATGGCAATGATTTTAAATCAAGGCTCCACCTCAGGAACCTAGGAATGTTAGGCAGGAGATAAGAAAAATCCCACAGCTTGCCAAGAACTTCAGCTATTCTGATAAACAATTTGATTACTGCTGCTGACTCTTGCATACTATACAGGTTATCCAAGTCTTAAACTTGATGCTAGCTGTGAAGATAGTATTTGAACCACCCTTTCCACTGACATAATCATTCATTTGTATATTTAAATACCATTTTCTATGAATAAGTCAGTATTCCACCAACCACAGCAGTTTCCTCTGGCTTCATGCCTGTCCTTGGCTCTCTACCTAACATTGAAGAATGGAGTATGTGAAAAGAAGATGTATGTTTAAGGAAGAAAAATCACATAAATGTTAAGATTTCAGGAAGCAGGTTTAAATTTTTAATCTGTTTGAAAATAGAATCAACAGTGGGTCTTTGAAAGTTAAATCCAAAGTGTTATGAAAACTGTGCCTTATAATATGACAATTGACATAAGTTTTTTTGCATAAAAAATCAGATTTGCCAGACCACTTAGCCACCAATTAATATACTCGAGAAGAAAAAAGTATGTTTGGTGACCAGCATAAAGTGCCTTAAGCAGTACTTAAGGTGAATGATCTATAAACCTAATAACTATTTCTCTACTAAATGGTGAAATCCTATGCTTCTACAGGCTTATTTTGAGGTTCAAAACATAAATCTGACAGCAAAAGAAAAGGCAACAAAAGCAAAAATAAGAAGGGGTTCATCAAATTGAAAAGTTTCTGCACAGCAAAGACAATCATCAACAAAATGAAAAGTGAACATACCAAATACAGAAAATTTTTGCAAATCATGTATCTGGTAAGGGGTAGCATCAAAAATATATAGAGAACTCACACAACTCAATAGCAAAGAAATAATCTGATTTTAAAATTGGCAAATCTGTGTAGGCATTTTTGCAAAGGATACACACAAATGGCCGATGGGCATATGAAAATGGATCGTCATCACTATTCATTAGGAAAATACAAACAAAACCCACAAATGATCTATCACCTCACACCTGTTAGAATGGCTATTACCAAAGAAGCAAGAAATAACAAATGTTGGTGAGGATCTGGAGAAAAGAGAACCCTGGTATACAATCAACAAGAATGCAATTGCTGCAATCAGTATAAAAAACAGTATGGATGTTCCTCAAGGAAAAAAAAAAAAA
>PVIJ01021968.1:0-17274 GCA_004024925.1 Scalopus aquaticus
ACATTCTATGAAGCAAATATTACTCTAATACCAAAACCAGACAAAGACAATACAAAAAAAGAAAACTACAGACCAATCTCCCTAATGAATACTGATGCAAAAATATTCAACAAAATCTTGGCCAATAGGATCCAACAATGCATCCATAAGATAATATACCACGACCAAGTGGGATTTATTCCAGGGACACAAGGATGGTGCAAGTGTCCTTTTCAATGTCCTTTTGTCCTTTTGTGTCCAATGTCCTTTTGTGTCTTTTGGGTCGATTCCTAGGAGTGGAATTGCTGCATCATATGGTGGCTACATTTTTAGTAGTTTGAGGAACCTCTGCACAGCTTTCCACAGTGGTTGGACCAGTTTGCATTCCCATTAGCAGTGTAGGAGAGTTTCTTTTTCACCACATCCTCATGAACATTTATTGATGGTTTTTTAATATGTGCCATTCTCACTGGTGTAAGATGGTATCTCATTGTGGTTTTGATCTGCATTTTCCTGATTATAAGTGATGTTGAACATTTTTTCATATACATGTTGACCATTTGCATCTCTTCTTTGGAGAAATCTCTGTTTAGCTTTTCTGCCCATTTTTTGACTGGATTGTTTACTTTCTTGGTTGAATCATGTGAGCTCTTTGTAGCTTTCTGTGATCAGTCACGTATCAGTTGTATGGAGTACAAAAATTTTCTCCCAATCAATATATATTTGTTTTGGTTAATGTCTCTTTCACTGTACAGAAGCTTTTTACTTTGATGTAATACCAGCTGTTTATATTTTCTTTCACATCCGTTGCTTTGGGGGATGATTCTTTAAAAATATTACTGCGATGTATGTCATGTAGTGTTTTCCATGTTTTCTTCTATATATTTTATGGTTTCTGGTCTTATGTTCAACTCTTTTATCCATTTTGAGTTGGTTTTTGTGCATGGTGTGAGGTAGTCTAGGTTCATTCTTTTGCATGTGGTGGTCCAGTTTTCCCAGGGCCATTTATTGAACAAACGGCCCTTGTTCCATTGCATATTCTTTGCTCCTTTGTCAAAGATTAGTTTTGTGATTTTATTTCTGGGTTTTCTATTTGATTCTATTGGTCTGTCTTTTTTTTCAGTACCATACTTTTTTAATTATTATGGCTTTGTAGTATAGTTTGAAGTCTGGAGTATGATACCTCCTCTCTCTTTTTTAGTCAGGAGATCTTTGGCTCTTTGAGGTTTTTTGTGACTCCATATGAATTTCATCAATATTTCTTCTATTTCTTTGAAGAATGTCATTGAGATTTTTATGGGGATTGTGTTGAATCTGTAAATTGCTTTTGGTAGGATAGCCATTTTGATAATGTTAATTATTCCAATCCATGATCAGGGATGTCTTTCCATTTCCTAGTGTTTTCTTCTATTTCCTTTAACAATGTTTTCTAATTTTCTTTCTATAGGTCACGCACCTCCTTTGTTAGATTCATTCCCAGGTATTTGATTTTTTGTTTGTTTCAATTGTGAACAGGGTGGTTTTCTAGTTTCTTCTTCAGATTGATTGTTTTCATATGTAGGAAGGCTACTAATTCCTGTGTGTTGATTTTGTATCCTGCTACTTAAGTAAAGTAGTTTTAATTAGTTTTTCTTTGGTGTTTTTAGGGTTCTCTATGTATATTATCATATTGTCTTTAGATAGTGATGTTTTACTTCTTTCACTCTTGGATTCTTTGTATGTCTTTTTCTTGTCTTATTGCTCAGTCTAGGACTTCCAGTATTATATTGAAAAGCAGTGGTGATAGTGGGCATCCTTGTCTTGTTCCTGATCTTAAAGGAAAGGCTTTCAGTTTTTCACCATTGAGAATAATATTGGCTGTGGTTGTATATGACTTTTATTATGTTAATGTATGTCCCTTCTATCCTGAGAACTTTAAAGGCCTTCGTCATAAATGGATGTTGAACTTTGTCAAATGTTTTCTCAGCATTATTAATAATACCATCATGTGGTATTTACTTTTTTTGGTTGATTAATTGATTGTTTATCAAATGTTGAACCATCTTTGTGCCCCTGGTATAAATTCCACTTATTCTTGGTGTATTATCCTTTTGATGCATTGTTGGATTCTGTTAGCTAGGATTTTATTGAGGATTTTTACATCAGTATTCATTAGGGAGATTGGCCTGTAGTTATCTTTTTATGTGTTATTTGGTTTTGATATTAGTGTAACATTGGCTTCATAAAACATATTAGGTAGTATTCCTTCTTTCTCAATTTTGAGAGTTTGTGTAGGATAGGCGTTAGTCCATTTCTGAACATTTGGTAGAATTCATTTGTGAAACACTCTGGTCCTGAACTTTTTTGGGGGGGAGGGTTTCGATTACTGTTTCAATTTCACTGCTGTAATTGGTCTGCTTAGGTGTCTTTATTTTTTATCTAGCTTTCAATGACTATATAGTTCTAGAATTTGTCCATCTCTTCTAGATTGTTGAACTTGTTTGCAGGTAAATGTACATAATAATCTCTGATTATTCTTTTGATTTCTACTGAGTCTATTGTAATTTCTGCTCTTTAGTTTATGATCCTATTTATTTGTGTTTTCTCCCGTTTTTTTTCTTTGTGAGCCTGGTGAGCGTTGTCTCTGTTTATTTTTTGAAGAATCAACTTTTGGTTTCTTTGAATTTTTTTTAATTTCTATTTAATTTATTTCTGCTTTGATTTTTATTATTTTCTTTCTTTACTGGCTTTTAGGTTCTTTTGTTATTCATTTTCTAGTTTTTTGAGATGGGAGATTAGGTTGTTTCTTTGAGTTCTTGTTTCTTGATGTGATACTACATTGCTATATAGTTCCCTCTTATTACTGCTTTTGCTGTGTCCCATACAGTTGTGTCCTCATTGTTGTCATCTCAAAATATTTTTTAATTTCTTCTTTGATCTCCTCTTTAATCCAGTGGTCTTCCAGTAGTGTGTGCTTCAATCTCCATTGAAGTGTGAGGGTTCCTTGCTTTCTTTTCATGTTTGTTTCTACTTTGATGCCTTTATGATCAGAGAAGATATTTGGTATGATTTTGATCTCCATGTATCTGTGATGTTTGTCTGTGGTCCAATGTGTGATCTATGTGCACTTGAGAAAAATGTGTACTTGGATTTTTTCAGTGTCTTATAGACAGTTATACGTTAACCCCATGTGATCTGTGCTTATTTAGGGCTCTAGTTTCTTCATTTATTTTTTTTGTCTCATTGATCTGTCCATTTGGTGAGAGTGGGGTGTTGAAGTCTCCTTCTATATATGTATTTTCTCTAATGTCTGTTTTCAGAGATGATAGTAGATGTCTTATATATTTTGGTGTTCCTTCATTTGGTGAGTATATGTTTTGAGAGTTATATCTTCCTGTTGTATTGTCCCCTTAAACATAATGTAGTATCCATCTATGTCTCTTTTTACCTTTTTTAGTCTGAAGTATATGTCATCTAATGTAAGTATAGCTGTTCCTGCCTTCTTTTTTGTTCCATTTGCTTGTAGGATTGTTTTCCAACATTTTACTTTCAGTCTGTGTTTATCTTTTGTAGTTAAATGTGTTTCCTGCAGACAGCAAATGATTGGATTTTGTTTTTTAATACAGCCTGCTACTCTGTGTCTTAATTGATTGTTTTCTAGTTTGTTCAATACATTGGGCTGCTTTGCCACTGGTACTGGAGTTTAGAGCATTTACATTTAGAGTTAATATTGATATGCTGGTGCCTGTATTTGCCCTTTTGTTTTGTCTTTTTGTGGCTTTATTCCTTGCCTTATTCTGTTCTTCTTAGTCATTCCTCTGCTGGTTTTGGCTTTATAACTTCTTGTAGTATTTTTTGGAGTGTGTGCTTGGTATTAATGAATTTCTGGAGATTCTGTTTGTCTGGAAGATTCTTATTTTTTCTTCATAGAGAAAGGAGAACTTCACAGGGTAAAGTATTCTTGGTTTGCATTTGTTGACCTGGAGTTTGTTGAATATGTCACTCCATTCTCATCTTGCCTGTAGTGTTTCTTCAGAGATGTCTGATGTCAGCCTGATTGGTTTTCCTTTGTGTGTATCTGTTTCTTCTCCCTCGTCAGCTTCATTATTTTTTCCTTGTCATGGACTCTTGGTAGCTTTACTATTATGTGTCTTGCTGTAGCTTTTCTTTCATTGTGGTAATTTGGTGTTCTTCTAGCCTCCTATATGTCTATTTTCATCTCTCTTCATTCTTGGGAAGTTTTCTTCAATTATCTTCTTGAATAGTTCCTCAGTTCCTTGGTTTTTCGCCTCACCTTCTGGAATACCTATAACTCCTATATTTCCCTTTATCGTGGTGTCAAATAGTTCTCAAAGTGTTTCTTTTTCTTTCCCTTTCGTGCATCTCTTTCCTTTTCTTTTTTGGTTATTTTTATATCTGTATCTTCAAGAGTACTGATTCATTCTTCCATTTCATCAATTCTGTTTTTGCGGCCTTTCTCTGAGTTCTTTAGCTCTTCCATGAGTCTTATAATCGCCTGCATTTCCTTCATTTTCTTCTTTAAGAACTCATTTTCATTCTTCAGTTCATTAATTACATCTCTCATGTCCTTCTTTTCCTTTTTGTTTGTATATATTTTTAAATCATGACAATTTTAAATTCCTTATCTGGCAGATTGAGAAGTTCTTCTATATCGCTGTCGTTGGGTTCTGTTGGCTTATTTTCTTTCTGTGGTGTGTCCTTCCCCTGATGGCTTGTTTAGTGATTTGTATTTTTCCTTCTCCCTGTTGTTTGTTTTCTTTTTAAAAAAAGATTTATTTATTTATGCATACAAGCTGAGGTGTAGGCCAGAGGTGTGGGGTGGTGAGAGGATTCATCAGAGACAGAGTGGGGAGCAGAACAAGCAGATCTACTGAAATACAGTGCTGAGGGGAGCTGCAGGCGAAACAGGAGAGCTCTGCTGCACCATGTGGGAAGCTCCCTGGCCGGGTATCACACCCATGCTGCAATGGCTTTGGATAGCTTCATAGTGCTGCGACAACCTTTTGGGCCACTATGCCACTGGTACTGGCAGGCATCTTTGGGGTGTTCCTTCTGGGATGTCAGGAGCTGGTGGCTAGACTGAGTCTGGTACTGTTATGCCAGACTCCACCAGGGTAGTAATGCTGTGAATATGTTGATGAGCCCTGTTTCTGAAGTTTCCCTCCCACTGTATTTATTCAGTTCCAGGATGAGACAGTGGTGGGCTTCTGGCTATGGAGCATCATCAGCTCCTTCCCCGTGTCCACGGATACCCCTGATGGTGGGCCACAAGACCCCCGAATGTGAGCCACAGGTCCCCCTGATGGTTTGTGGGACTCAGGCCATTCCCAGACGTGGGTCACAGATGCCCCATTCGGCTACTGCTTCCCGTGTACCTCTAACTGTGGGACCTTTGCTCTGTCCTTTCAGCTGCAGGAGGGGAAGGTGGGTGACTTCCAGCTAAGGCTCCCAACTACACTTTCCCTGGGTACACAGGACCCCCTGATGGTGTTGGGACTCAGACCATTTTCAGATGTGTTGCAGGCCACTGATGCCATACTGGGCAACTGCTTCTGCTCACCTGTGACTGTGGGACCTTTGCTCTGTCCTTTCAGCTGCAGGAGGGGATGGTGGGGGACTTTCGGCTTTGATGCAGCTGCAGCACTTTCCCCACATCCATAGACTCTCTGATGGTGGGCCACAGATCCCCCTGATGGCCCTATATGTCTATTTTCATTTCCTTCTTCATGCTTGGGAAGTTGTCTTTGAGTATCTCCTGGAATAGTTTCTCAGTTCCTTTGTCTTTCTCACCTTCTGGGTTTCCTATGAATCATATTTCCTTTCCTCATGGTGTCAGATATTTCTTGAAGTGTTTCTTCATTCTTTTTCCTTTGTAGTTCTCTTTCCTTTTCTTTTTTGGTTCTTTTTATATATTTGAGATTACTGATTCATTCTACCATTTCATCAGTTCTTACTTTTCCGAGAGTTCTTTACCTCCTCCATTAATCTTTTAATTTTCTGTGTTTCCTTCATTTCCTTATTTAAAGGCTCAGGTTCATTCTTCAGTTAATTAATTACATTTCTTATATCATTCTTTTCCTTTTTGTCTTCTTTATGTTTTTTAACCATGGTGATTCTAAATTCTCTGTCTAGCAGGCAGGGAAGTTCTTCCATGTCATTGTTGTTGAGTTGTGGTGGCTGATTTTCTTTTTGTTTTGTGTCCTTCCCAGAAGGATTGCTTGGTTATTTGTATTTTTCCTTCTCCCTGTTGTTTGTTTTCGAATTTGTTCTACACTCCGAGCCGCGGTACCACTGTGGCAGGCATTTCTTCAGGGTTCTCCTACTGAGACACCAGGGACCTGGTGGTCAGGCCGTCTGGCACTATCATGCCAGAATTCACAAGGACTGTGATGCTGAGGGTGGGTTAATGGGTGCTATCCCTGAACATCACCAAGTTTCTGTATGCTGCTGGTTTCTTCCCCTATATGTGCATCTTAAGCTGCAATGCCAAATGTGGTCTGTACATGTGGTAGCGGTTCACTCCGATTCTAACACTGTGTGGGGGCCAAAAGACACTCTTCCAGGTGACTGCTACTCCCCATGGGGGTTGGGCCCTCCCTGTGCCTTCCTGGCTTTACTCGTTGTTCTAGATGGGGTACACAGGTGCACCAGGGGTTGCTGGCCTCCCATAGCCATGTGCTGGCCGGAGGGCACTGTCCTATATCTCACTGCTCACCTTTGTTTGCAGGGGCCTCCCTCTGCCTTTATTTGGTTCCAGAAGGGGTGCTTTAGGTTGCTGGCCTCCAACAGCTCTGTGAGTCAGCAGGCAAGTCCCTGAGACTGGCTGCCCACCTTTGTTTGCAGGGCTGTTGTGATTTCTTCACTTTTGTTTTTTATTTTATTTATTTGATATTTACCCCCTTTTTCCCTTGTGAGCCTTGCTAGAGTCTTGTCTTCTTTGTATATTTTTTCTTGAGCCAGCATTTTATTTCATTGATCTTTTGGACTATCTTTTTACTTTCTATTTAATTTCTTTCTGCTTCGATATTTTATTATTTCTGTTTTATTATTTCTGTTCTACTAGCATTTGTTTTTCTGATTCCTCACATTGAGAGAGAAGGTTGTTTAATTGAGTCCTTTCTTGTTTCTTGATGTGGATCTGTAAAAAAAAAAAGGAGATTTTAAAAACGCGATTATTTCAGTTGGTAGAAAATTTATTTGCTAAGATCCAGCATTCATTCCTGAATTTTTTTGTTTCTAACTTTTGTTTTTTATTCTTGATTTTAATTTTTTCTCAACAAGTAGTTTGCCTGATGAAGTATATCTACAAGAGAAATAAAATCCTACAGCAAAATTAATTTTAATTGTAAATCATTGAAGACATTTTCTTTAAAATCAAGAGCAAGATAAGCATGCCCAATGTCATGCTTTCTCTTCAGCATTGTAAAAAGCAATAGGGTTAGGTAAATGCAAAACTGCTATTATGCATGGGTGAAATTGTTACCAAAAAATTCATTAGAAGTATTATAGTTAATTTTCATAAGATTGATGGATACAAAATTTCAATATGAAAAAATCAACTGTACTTTCTGTACAAAAGCAACAAATCAAAATGCCATTTAAAATAGCAAACAAAAGCCTAAGCAATCTAGGCATAGATTTAACAAAAGATGTTTAAGAACTATATGAACAAAATTATAAAAATTCATTATAAAAATTGGTCTAAATACCCAGCAAAGACTTTTTTTTTAATTGAGGTAACAATGATTTACAATACTATATATGATTTAGATTATAGATTCACACCTGGCAAAGCAAAGATTGATCTACTTATGCCAGTCAGTATGTCAACTCCATATCTCTTTAATGCTCACAAAAGCCCTGCCTTGCTCCCATGTGAAGATGAGTAAATTCATACTCATATCGTTAAAGAACTCTTTTAACTTCCCAGATGCCGTCTCCCTGGGAAGCCATTTGTGTTCCCTTGAATATGATGTAATTTTTCGGAAACGTCTCTTGTGATTCAGGAAAAACAAGTCCATCGTGAGGCTGTTTTCTGCTCACACCTGTCACGCTAGCACTGATTTTAGGAGATAGTATTTCACTAAGCAGGAAACAATGACAAGTGGATGGAATTCTGTGTGTGCTGTTGATAAGCTAACTTTAGTTTGAGTGCCTGTTGAACCAGTGAGAATGATGACTCCACCTCAGGCCTGAGCCAGCTTGCTGTTGAGTCCCAGCTGCGTGAGCTGAACAAGTAGGGAGAGCGTGGGAAGATGGGCAAGAACAGAAGGAGTATAGTAACAACTCAAACTCTATGGCAAAAGAATAAACAGAAGCACCTTTCCTTAGTTATTTGATTTAAAGGCAAATGTTAGAGCAAATTTAAGGCAAAGGTACTAGTTAATTCCTCACCTTTACCTTCTTAACACAAGCAATTTAAGTTTCTTTCTGGTTTTGTGAAGCAGATTCATGGAGATTTTCTTACTCACCTTGACTTTTGTATATCTTAAGAAACAGTCTTAACACTGTGGTTGCAAAAATGTCATCAAGCAGGCATTAATTTAATTGTGTGGGTAGAGAACCACTTTGCTTCATACTTCTAACAAGAAAGCCTAGTACTTCCTCCTTATGAAATAGAAACTGGTCTTCAAGGCTCTGTCTTGGCTCTGTGGAACAAAAAGTCACGTTAGGTACTGAGATATCTAGTGGGTGAATAAGCCTATCAGGAAAACAAACACTATAAAGTTTTTTTCTTTTTTTTTTTATTTTATTCATTCATTTATTTATTTATTTATTTTTAATTGTTATTTATGTCTTTTACATTTTGTATTCCCCTTGGGTAGCCCACCACCAATTCACCTGTGATCCATCTCCATGGTCCCCTGTATTCTCCTCTCTTCCATTTTGTGCCCTTATCCTCCCCTCCCACCCCCCCACCGCTGAGTGTCTCTCTCCCACCCGGCCTCCCTATAGTCCTGTTATAAGTGAAACCATTTGATATTTTTCTTTTTCTTTCTGGCTTATTTCACTGAGTATGATTCCCTCTAATTCCATCTATGTTGCTGCAAATTGCATGTGTTTGTCTTCTTTGAATGCTGAATAGTATTCCATTGTGTATATGTAGCACATCTTCTTGATCCAATCATCTATTTTTGGACATCTGGGTTGCTTCCATACCTTTGTTATTGTGAATAGTGCCGCAATGAACATACGGGTGCATGTATCCTTTCGGATTAGTGTTTTTGTGTCCTTTGGGTAAATTCCCAAAAGTGGTATTGCTGGGTCGTGTGGGAGCTCCATGTTTAGCAGTTTGAGGAATCGCCATACAGCTTTCCATAGCAAACACTATAAAGTTTTTCATCCAAGACATTATAAACTGGACTGGTCTGTGGATAAAAAAAGATGTTATAAATTAAACATATCCTTGTTTCACATAACATGCTGTTTTGAAAGAGTATCATTTTGTTCTTTCCCACTTGAGCCTCTGATTAAAGTCATGCAGTCTTTGCTTATGTTGGTTAAGATGTGTTGGCCAATTAATAAAACTAATTTCAAGTAATTTAAGAATGTTTCTTCTTCATCATATTACATTGGTAGCCTTTCTTTTTTGGATAATCTAGCATAAATTATGTACATTCTGACTTTAATATCTGATATGATCTTGTCAAGCATTTGAACATATCTTTTGAAAGTTAGAGTGGGCCAAGTTCATTATAGACTAGTTAATTGATATATAACTAGTTACAATTTATATATATATATATGTATATGTAATTATATATATGTAATTATATACATGAATATATATATTTAAGTAAAGTTAATTGTAGCTAATTTAGTGGGAAGAAAAAGTCAGTGCCTCTTTTTGAGGACTAGATTTAGATTTTCTAGTCATTATGCAGTTTGCCTTGTATTCATTCCTTGCCTTCCTGGTGCTTCCCTTGCAGACTAAAATGCTGCTTGCTCTGGGATGCTTTCTCCACTTCCACTACCAAAGTTAATCACGCTTCCCCTGCTCCTTGTAACTTGTTACTGTGACATGATGTTATGGTATAAAAATGTCCAGAGCAAAAACTGATTCGTCTACTTGTTTAGTATATTGAGTAGTTTTTAAAACACCCTGAGCCTCACTTTCCTCATCAAATTGAAGTAACATTGCCTATTTTCCTCAGTAAAAGGATTAAGTAAATACCATGAGAATGCTCTAATGTACCACAATACTTTGATATTAGGTAATAGTGTTGCTCTGCTACCTTTCATTTGATTCTCAGTTGTATTTTAAGTTTACCCACTTTTATATGTTCTGCAATATATGTTCCAATAAGTTTCAAATTTATGCATTAGTGAGTATACAAATGAAATTTTATGGAAATACTACCTGCAACTAGATATTATATAAGTTTGCTGTGTATATATATATATATATATATATTAGCTACAGACTTGAAAACTGTGTTAGGGTCAGGGACAAGTCACTGTTTGTCGGTCCTCACCCATGTACTCACAGTTGCAAGACTGGGCTCAGGGTGCAAGAACAATGGTTTATAAAAAAAATCAAAGATTGAGGGAAAGGAGAGTTTCTAAAGCCACAAATTCCAGCTGTCCTATGCCAGACAATTTCCAATAGTCCAACACAAAGGTTGCTCGTGCACGATGGCACGTCCCTTTGATGAGGGACTGGAACTAGTGGGACAACGATAAATGGTAGACCAGGACCCAACTCATGGTAGCAGCTGGAGATGATCACAGGTGGTAGTTCCACAGCAGCCACCAGCAGCAGTCCGAAGGCTAGGCTGGGCAGTACCTGATGCCGTACCAGACAGTGCCAGACTCAACAGCACCAGGAGGCGATGCTGGAGGATCAGAAGTGATGAACAGCTCTCAGAGGTGGCCAAAACAAGTCAACAGTAATGGTGCCAGAGATACCAGTGTTGCAACTCTTTGAGAGCTGTTGGCAAAAGCCTTGCAAGCCTAGTTGGACAATTTACAATCCCAGCTGTTTGGTTGGTGCTGGTCAAGGAGCAATCAGGTTGGTCCATTTACAATCCTCAGTGGTCTCAAAAACCCTGAATGGCACTGGTGAGAACTCAAACCTGATTGATCCATTTCCAATCCCAGCACCTATTCAAAAATTAAACCTTGACCACCTTTCCAGGCATTGAGGTTGGGCAGGCTCATTGACTCAAAAATAGACATACTTATACCAGGAAAGTGCCCACCAAGGACACCATTTGTCCAGGAAACAGATCTGCACCAAAAGAATTTGTTGTGTAATGTCAGTGCCCTGAAGACTAAAACAGACTCCAGAGAAAGAGGAAAAGAAACAAGTAGGATTGGATTATTTTCAATCTAGAAATCTATACCTAAGTGAACTACCCATAAAATTAAGATAAATTGTTGACAGTTTCATGAATGGCTTCAAACTTTTTACATTCCACTCTCCTCTTTTCAGGAAGCTAAAAAAATATGAGCTGCTAACTTGAAGTCAATTATGAAAGGGCATTAGAGGATATGGGCAGGAAGGGATACAATATACTAGAGGAGAGAATCAGATTTCTGACAAGAGATCTCAGACCACCATGCAGCAGGTAGATAACCAGTTTAACTGGAGCAGAACAGATGCCTCTAGGACCCAGCAGGGTGGAATACCTGTGAGGCTTAGTATTCTGAAGAATGTTTTGATACTTGACAGAGTTTTGATGTAGAATATATTGTAAGTACATAGGAAACTAATTTAAAGATGTATATAAGAAAGTTCCCTAAAATATTGTAATCCATAAGTTTTAACTTGTGCTCTTTATTACCAAACTAGTTCCAAGTACTGACTCTTGTCCACTGTGATTTCATACTTGGAGTTGAATGGGATTTTATAAATTTCCCAAATGTAGGAGATCTTTTTTAAGTACACATTTTCATTTCTTATTTAATTATATTGTAGACAGAGATGTATGTCTACAATACTGATTCTGGAATCACTTTTTATACGTGCCCCATGGGTCCCTGAGAATTCACTTTTTCCAATTGTGGATAGTTTATCCCAAGTCAAACTTGTTAGATTGATATGCATTTTCTAAATCTTTACTAATTCGCTTCCTCTGATTGATTTAGTTATTGGCAGAACTGTGTTGAAATCTCCCACAATGATGTTGGATTTGTTCATTCCAGTCTCTAGTTTTATCAGTAGATTCTTTAGATATATTAAGACTATTAAGGTCATAAGCACTTAGAATTAAATGTTTTCCTGGTAAATTAAGCTGTTATTAAATCAATATTCATGACCTCTATCCCTAATAATGTTTCTCTCCTAAAATCTAATTCATTTACTCTCTAACTCTTGTCCTCTTTCGATTAATGTTTTCCTGAAATTTTTCTAATCCTTTTTCTTTGGCCCTTTCTGTATTTGAGGAAGTTTCTAGTCAACAATTTTTTGTCTCTCTTCAAACAACATGACAAACTCTGCCTTTTAACTGACAACTTTAAATCATTTTCATTCAATTTCTAATATACAGATGTATATGCCATCGTACTTATTACATTATATTTTCCAGCCTTTTTTAATACTTTTGGGCCTTTACCTGTATTTCTCATTCTTCCTTCCATGAGGTGATTTGGAAGTTATATAACCTATTACTATTCTTTTGGTGGTACCTCTGAAATGTTACCATAGGTACTATAGTTAATGAAGTCAGCAGTTAATACCTTAATCCTGCTCTTAATGATATGCGAACTTTGGGACAGTTGGACTCCAATCACCCTTTTTTGAATTCCATTCATTTCCAGCTTTTTAGCTCTTCACACATTAATTAATATTTTTTAGTTACAAAGCTATTTTATCCCACTCTGTATATTTTTGCGTTTTCAATTTTTTTTCAGTAGTTCTTGTATCTCAGAACTTTTTTCCCCAGAATAAATTACTTCTTCCTAAATTACGTGACTTAGATATTATCTTAGTAATTGTCTTAGGAAATAGTGAATATTTCAGGCTCTGTAGGTAGAGAATATGCTTAATATTTATTTTAAAATATCATTATTTTACTATAATTCTTGGAAGATAGTTTTGTCTAGTACACAGTTCTGAGGTGACTTAGAATTCTGAAAATATTTAGCTATCTTCTGGCTTCATTCATTGCTTTTGAGAAGACTGATGTAAATCATATTTTTATTCCTTTATAATGTTTTGTCTTTTCATCCTTTTTGCTTTTAAAATCTCATTGTCTTTGATTTTCTCTAATTTCATTACAGTACATGTATAGGGATAATTTCCCTTAAGACATCTCACTTAGTATTTGTTTTTCCTTCTGTATCTTTTTATTCATTTCTTACATCAATTGGGAAAAATTCTCAGTTACTAGATTGTCAAATTATTGCTTCTCCTTTCTCTATTTTATTATACAGGAATTCCTGTTAGTTACGTGTTAGATTTTCTCATTCTGTTCTCTTTATTTCTCTTTTTATACCCTCTGTCTCTGCTCTCAAGATGCATTCTGAGTAATTCATTCAGCTGTATTACCTCTTTGGGTGTTTATGGCCCTTTGTTAGACCTATTTAATATTTTTTCATTTTATAAATACAGCTTTTCTTTTTTAAAGTTCTGTTTCATTCTTCATGTCTGTAAAATCATTTTGTATTGTTTCTTGCTCCTATTTATATTTTGTGATTTTTTCCTATTTTAAATAATTATTCTGTATCTCATGACCTTTCAATTCTAATATCTCAGATTCTCAAAAGGTCTTTCTTTTGTTTTTATTCTTTCCATGTACTAGTTTGTTTTCTTATACTTGGTAATTTTTATTTGAACACAATCTCTATTTCATTTTACTCCTGGCAAACTGATGATCTAATAAAAGCGCTTTCTTTCAAACAAGATTCACTTCTCTTGTGAAAGAGGGGGCCCATGGACCTGGGACTTTAAATCAAGAAGTCTAGGATTCTCCTTTTTGCCAAGGTAGTGTTTAAAGGTTCATTGGTTCGGATTTAGCTATCCTTTGTTCATTGTACTATCTGTTCTTTTCCAACATGCACTTTATTTTATATTGTTAACTTTAAAATAGTTTTGGTCCTCACAATCTGTTTGCTGGTGTTATTTATTTATTAAAAATCGTTCAAATTCCAGGAACTGTTTTCTGAGAATGCATCATTTCAGGATAAGACATAATTTACCTGAATTAAATAGTGAGAAAACTGGAAATTCAATCATAGATAGATTTTTATAAATACTGTCCTTTGAACTTAAAAATTGGAGAGATTCCCATTATATTACTATTGTGATCCAGCAGTTTTATACTGCTACCCAGCTAGGAAACTGGTTTTTATCCTACATGTCTATAAATATATATCTTCTCATAAAAAGTCCTATTTTTTTTCCTCACCAAAGTGTTACACGATTTTCTGAATTAAACATCTATATAAAATATAGGTGTCTCCTGTTATTGAAGACAGGATAAAATTGGTTAAAGAGGAGACTCTGTTTCTGGGAAAGGTAATATATTTGATTTGAAAACATGTTCCGCTTCTTTGCTTTTAAATTACATTTGAGTTGATTTTATGCTAAAAGAGAATTCTGTCTTCTGTATTTTGTGGACACTGATCGAAACATCTGCAATTACCCATCTAAAAAGTTCATGCTTAGATCCAACTTCTCATTTACCCATTTACTTCATTGATTTAGGAAGATGATTCAATGGATTGCTAGTGAAGCAGGAGACTCTGATCCCGCTATTGAACCAAAAACTATCTCCTAAAAGAAAAAATATATATACTTTTTTGTAGGGTCTGCCTTCTCGTGCAAGATGCCTGTGGAATGTTCAGTGAAATCCACACAGAGGACACAATCTTGAAGGACAAACAGTTGGAAGGGAAGTCCTGCAGGCTGACAGGAATGAAGGTTCTACAAAAGGCCACAAGGGAAAGGTGAGGACATACTGTAAAAGCAACCAGTTTGCAGCTGGTTCATAATCTTTTATATCTAAACCTATTCATAAAGACATTAAGCTAGACCCTAGAGTTTGCCTGTAAAACAAGTCCAGGGACTGAGTAGAGCCCTGAAAGTACTTCCAGAGGGAATTATAATTGACAATAAAACAATTTTGCAGTGTTTGATGATTCATAATTTACTAATTAAGCAGATAAGTAGTGTTATGTGTGTGTATGTTTTAATTCTAAAGATTTGTTTTCTGTATGTTTTCCCAACAATAACATTAGGTGTTATCATGAGTGAGTTTGTTTCTGGAACCCAGCTGCCTCAGTAGTGGGAGCTAGCAGGAGCAGTGGTGGTCTTTCACCCTGCTGCTCCACACAAGTCTATAGTGGCAGTTGACCTTTTCTATAACAGTGAATTTCCTGAATCGTGAAATGGACCAATCCTAGTGTGAACTAGGAGCTGATTGGTGCTAAGTGGTCCAATCAGACTTTTGTTATCAGGACCCAGCCTCTCACCACAAGTCAGTTGTGGCAGTTGTTCCTCAGTTGTGGCATAAAAGTTCCTCAGAGAACTTTTATGTAGGGCACACAACCTGGATTGTGGAATGGACGAGTCGGGTAGTATGGGCTGATTGGTAAACGGTCCAATCAGACACAGGTTTGAAAAATGGTCAAGTCGGACTTATGGGTGGGGCACCCTGAAAGAGAATATAAGCTAGGGTCAGAGGAAGGAAAGGTGAAGCAAGGTGAGGCAGAGAGAAGGAATCCCCCAGAAGACGACAACAATGACAACGGTGCCAGCTTCCTGAAGAAGAAAGAAGGTGGTTCCAGACTCCGAAGAAAGAAGGCCTCCAGGGAGGAAAAGAAGCATCCAGCAGCCGCTCTCCGAGGAAGGAAAAGAAGCTGAAGGACTTTGTCAGAGACTGGTCCTCCGGTCCTTTCTCTGACATTGCCTGAAAGGAGCACCAAAGGCCCTGGGTCTGGTGTTTCAAAGACCTGTTAACACTGGGTGTCTCTGACACCACTCCTGAGGGACCGCTAGTGACCATCACTACTGGCTAGTGCAGTCCAGCACTCCTGGTGACCGGTGGTGACCATTGCTGATGCTTTCTGGGTGAGATAGCCTGCTTCTTGTGGATACAGTAAGCTCTTTGTTTCCCCTGTTTGTAAAATAAACGCCATGGTTGTTGTTCCTGCAGCCTGAGGTCTCTTGTAATTGTGCATGTGGGTAAGAACCCACAGACAGTGAACTGTCCTCTTATTGGGCACTGTCCTTTGCTAGGCTATAGCCCATAAGCCCCTATTGTGTGGGTATTGTATTGCTGTAGTCCTTGGTTTTGGCTTTTGGCCTTTTGGCCTTTTGGGGCTCTTTGGTGGCTTTTGCCTCAGAGCCTGGGCAGTTTTGCCCTGTCCGCCCTGGTTTCAAGTTTATATAAATGGAAATGTAATTTAGTGAAAAGGCATTTTATAAACTAAGCAAGTCTCTTTTGAGTTGCTTTCTATCTTTTTGCTTTTCACAGTAGGAAAGCTCTGTTTTTTGTCAAGTTTCGTGGTACCTCATCCTAAAATGTTGTTTTGGGTCAGCAGGGATAGAATATACCTGCATTTCACCCAGACTATGGTGGTTACATCTCTAATAATCATCTTAATTTATTAATTAGGAGCTTAATCTATTAATCAAGTAAAAAGGAAATTTTCTATTATATATATATTTGTATCTTTTACAACACTGTGTATTCCCCGTAAAATAAGCACCACCAGTTCACCCGTGCACCATCACCATAGTCCCTTGTGTTCTTCCCTCCCCTGTTTTGATCCCTCTCCCTCCCCTGACGAATGTCTCTGATTTATAGTTGCCTGTTTATTTTTATTTTATTTTTTATTTTTTTTCCTGGTCCTTTATTTGGTTCCCCTATAGTCCTCCCATAAGTGAAACCATCCAATATTTATCTTTTTCCTTCAGGCTTATTTCACGGAGCATATTCACTTTTAATTGCATGTTTCTGTGATGGCATGAGTTTATCTTTCTTAATTGATGAATAGTATTCCATTGTGTATATACACCACATCTTCTTGCCCCAGTCATCTATTTCACAAGAAGTCATAGCTTCTTGTGAAAGTACTACTGGATACAGTGCCGGATCTGAAACCCAGGGTCTTAGACTATAATATTCATGTTCTTTTACCATTATACTTTACGTCCATATGTGTACCTAATATTTATTTTTTTTTATAATATATGTTTTTATTGTTATTTATGTCTTTTACATTTTGCATTCCCCTTGGGTAGCCCACCACCAATTCACCCGTGATCCATCTCCATGGTCCCTTGTGTTCTTTTCTATTCCATTTTGTGCCCTTTCCCTTCCCTCCCTCCGGCTCCTTCCTCCCCCC
>PVIJ01021969.1:0-17273 GCA_004024925.1 Scalopus aquaticus
TCCCAGTATAATCATGAGAAAGACTAAACCCAATTTAGGGCATGCCACAATATACCCGACCAATACTATTCAAAATTGTTAAGGTCATCAAAAATAAGGAAAATCTTTGACACTGCTAAGACTCAGCCACCCAAGGAGGCTAAGGAGACATCAAGACTAAGTGGAATTCGGGATCCTGGGACAAGGAAGGAGCAGTAGGGAAAAAATTGGCTTTATAGGACAGCAGTGTGACAACTGAGTTCATTAATTGTGGCAATGTAATACCAATATAAATATAAATATAAAATAATATAAATGGTTCACTAATATAATATAATATGGTTAAGAATATAACTAATATAAATGGTTCACTAATATAAAATGGTTAAGAATAGAGGGATTCGAGTGTGCAGTATATGGAAGCCATCTGTACCAACTTTTGAAAACATCTTATAAATTTTTTATTTGCAATCTAAAACTAGTCTGCAAAAGTTTATTAAAAAAAAGCACTCCCCCTACCTTCCACATCTACTCCCTCCCATCCTTGTAGAGACAATAAAATCTAAAGCTCATCTACTAGCTCTGATCTGAAATTTAAAAGGGAAAAATGTATTAAAAGTTAACTCAGACTATTTAATCATTTTTTGTTACCTGGGAATATTTATTTTGCTGCTCACATGAATTTGTAGTTTGCCTCTAAAATGCATGAACTGTATTTTTAAATGGAAAAATCTGAGAAATTATAAAGAATGCAGTAGCAATAAATATTTTCATACCCTGGATCATGGAGTTTTTCTATCTTGAGATTGTCCTCAGTTCTGGAGATTTCATATTTCTCTGACACGAAAGTCAAGCAAACCCAGGTTTGATGAGAGACATTTGATGAAATATCTGATGAGAGATGGTCCTTGTCTGACAGAAGCAAGATTATACCACTCATGATGATTTAAGTAAAGAAAAATAGTTCCTATGAACAATTCCCCAGATGGATGATTTCCTATGCACACCTTTTCAAACGAAATATGTGTATATCTCCCACCTTCAGAGATCTGAGGAATATTTTAGCAAAAAATTATGCAAGCTTTCTCTAAATACAACCTTGGAAAATTCCTTTATTTCATGCTGAAATTCAGTGAAGGCACCAGTCTAGGTTAACTATTTAGGCACAAAAAACTATCTTACTGCAAAATAGCTTCTTGTAACAGTCTCCTTCATAGGAAAGTGTTGGATCTTGAGGTGACCCATTATGAACAAAAGCCAATAATTATGCAGAATTAAGTGTCTCTTAGTGATACAGGCTCTTACCAGACTTGTGCTGAGCCTATTAAACCTCATTTCAACCCTAACAAGTATTCTCAGTCAATTTAAGTTACAGATTAGCAAGCTGCCATGCTGAGTCCTTCCCAACTGTCTCTTAAGACTGTAGAATTTACTGCCAGGCCAGGAATGTGTTAACCACTATCCTTTCTGAGAGAGCATTTCATTGGTTAGCAGCCAGAAAACACTCAATGAAGTTTTCATTCTGTTGGTCCTTCTATAGTACTAAGCATATACATAATATAATTAAATGTCAAAGAAGTTAATGTGCTGTTTAAGTGAGTAGAATGGATCCTAGATCTGAAAATTGGATTAGATATATGAGCTGGGAGGAAGCTTACATTGTTTCATTCCTCCTTCCAGACGTCAAAGACTTCCACTAGCTGTGTTTATTATTCAGTTACACTATAAATTTTTTCTTAGTGTTTTATGAAGTTCAAATAACTCCATTTATCAAAAGGAGTGTAAGTTATTTTAATGTTTTATTGCTACAGGAAAAGGAAAGCTCGGTGTTTGAAATATAATTCTTATGGTACATATTTTGTATAATGGAAGTAAGGAAAATGGGAGATTAACATAAGAAAAGTAAATGAGTAAACACTGTATAATAAAATCAATGAATGAGACCAAGGAAGAAAGACATGCAGTTTTATGTGTCCTTCCAAGTTTGCATCCCTCAACTTCTATCTTCCAGACCAAATGAAGACCTACTTTCAACCACTGAGAATTTAGATTTAATTCTCTGCCTCGTTGGTGTTCAGAAATGATAAAATAAAAATGTGAATGTTTTGTTCAATACCTATTTAGAAGAGCAAGCATGGCACCCTTCTAAGTGTGAGATGCGCACGTCAGATACCCATGAAGTCGGTCCTGTGGTGTCCACAGCTTTCTTATGTTGCTTCTTGCGTGTACACGTTCATCTCCCAGAGAGAGACATTGCAAAACAAAGGCAGACAACCCTAATTAAAATGACAGCCAAAGAAGAGTAGGTTTTCCCTTTGTTACAGGGCAGGAGAGGGACACCCCCGAAACCCCAGACCTGCCCTGTTCTAAATGGGTTCCGCCATCCGCCACATCAATACAAAACATATAGGACCTTTTGTGGAAACAGACTTTAATACAGTTAGAAAGGACAGAGAAGACAAAAAATATATTTTCTAAATCAAGCATCCAATGTTATCCAACTCCTCGTGGGTAAAAGTCCACCCATACAGGACTGGCCCAAAGCAAGTTTTGAAAGCCTGCCACCAGTGTAGAACAGCTTTTGGCAAGGACCCACACATAAGGGTCAGAAACAGCCAGACAATTCTGGGAGGAACCAAAATACCTTTCGGCAGGGACCCATACAAAAGGGTCAGAAACAGTCAGACAATTCTGAGGGAAACAGAACAAAACCAAAATCAACATAGCCATCGTTAACTTCCCCACGCGCCTCTCACCCATATCTATTTCAGTCAGTCCAGGCCAGTGCAGTTTCTTTACAAGTCTCTCTGCTCCTTGGGCCTCTTCTGGCTTTCCATTCTTCTTCATCTCCTCCTGTCTTCTATCTGTGTGTTCTGTCTCCTCTCTGTGTGTCCTCTGTGTCTGTCCTCTCTTCTCAAGTTTTTTATATCCTGCTCAGCTCCACCTTAACTTGGGTGGAACAGGGAACCTGGGACACACCCTTTTTCTGGGGACCACCCTGTTATACCTTCAAAAGGAAAGCCAGGTAAACTCACGATGTAGGGTAAAGTTAATAGCATGGCCTCTCACATCACCTCTCAGGTGGCTTCTCCCCTCTACCCAGGAGTCAGCATGTATTTGTTGCCTTTGAACTTAAGAACCCAGAACCACGGACTTTTGTCCTCTTCTGGTTTTCACTCTTTAAAACACCTATTCACCTGTCATTAGGGCTTCAAGCCTCTGTAGCAGCTTTGTGGCAATTACAAAAAAATAAGACACTTGAAGCCTCCCTGGTGGCACAGGGGTTAAAGTCTCAGCACTATGAAGCTATCCAGAGCCACTGCAGCATGAATTCGATCCCCGGACAGGGAGCTGACCCACATGGCACAGCAGACCTCTCCTTTCTCACTCACTGCTTCACTCAGCAGTGTATTTCAGTCAATCTGCCTGTTCTGTACCCCACTCTGTCTCTGGTGAATCCTCTTGTAAAAGTAGGTAAAAGTAAGAATGTTAATGGCCATTGATAAAGCAAGGTGCCAAAGCCTGGCACCCTGCAGCTGTAAAACTTCAAGGACTGTAACCTAAGATAAACTTCCCCCAGGCGGCAGTAAAACTTCAAGGTCTATAGACTCCCCCGGCAGGGGCAAAAGGCTTCAGGGACACTAAAAGATAACAGCCCTGACCATCTGCTTCTCGACCACCCCCCCTTGATGTATTGCCAAAATCTGTATAGTTGCTGAATTCCTTTGTATCTGTAACTGCCTTTATAAGCTGCACCAACTCTGTGCTGGGGGTCTCCATTTTAGCCTACTAGACCGCTGTGTCGGTACTTCGGGCTAATTGGGACCCTAGCTCGAGCTAGCAATAAACCACCGATTTGTGATTACATCGGATTGACTCTGTCGTTACTTGAACCCGTAACATACTTTAACACTCTCACCCCCACCCCTCTGGCCTACACCCAAGTTCTTGTATACATAAATAAAGTAAATTTTAAAAAAATGAATAAAACACATGCGCTAATGGACTATGGGCTATTAATGTTTATTTCCTTTGGTAAAATGAATTAATGAGTATTCAAAAAAATTTAAGGGGGTCACCAAAGTGTCATGAATCTGAATTTAAGAATGTTCATGGTAGCCTTTTAGAGCGAAGCCTTAAAATAGTAAAGCCTCTAATTGTAGGCTTTCAAGGACTGTGACAAGCACATCAAAATAAGGAAGGGCTAAGATGGGGATGGAGTGGTTGAGGGACTTTGTCCAAACAAGAAGGACTTTCTGTTTCCATGTTTGTTTCAAAGAAATCCCTTCAATATATCTCCTAATTTGTTTCCAGTGGATTTTTGGCCAATGATTACAGTATCATTTAAAATAATTGAAAGTTGTGTAAACCGTTAGATGGAGTTTGTAATATTGAACAATACCTAGAGCTAAACACCCTGAATTTCATTTCCTTGAGAAAAGCCCTAGTCAGCATGTGTTTGTGGTATGGTTTAACTATTGATCTCAAAGTACTGTTTTCATTAAGAGGCCAATAATCCTACTGAAGCAGGAACAACCCTGCTTCAGTTTTTGTGGAAAGCATTTTTAGCTGGGAAAAAGAAATGAAATATCGAGTAAGCAGTTAAGATTCAACAATCCAAAAATCTCCTTTATATCGGGAATACAATTTCTATAGATTTTAAGACTTAGAAAAATAACACATTAAAAAAGTTGTTTTAAAATCACTAACCTATATTGATAGCCCATAATGTAGCAGGTTGTTTACATAAATTATGGCAAAGTATTTTTATTAGTAAACCTAAAATGTGAAAACATATACCTTAGCTCATAGTGAGTAGAAGATTTAAGATTAAAAAATGTAAAAACACACAGTGTTAAGATGATGGAAGATAGATATTCTCATTCCCTTTTATGGGAGCATAAGATCTATTATTAAAGATTATTTTGCAGAATGTTAATATCTTCTAAATGTTATAATTAAGTTTTTAGAATTTGCTATTAAGTTATGATCAAGGATGATCATTGTTCTATTTAAGAGAAAATAAAAAATGTATAGTTAAAGGAAATGGTTAAATCAATTCATGAGTGACTATTGTGTATCACTCACTGTAAAGATTCTGGGAATATAATGATTAACAAGCTGACAATGTTCCTATCTGCCTATCTGCATTCAGCTTTCATTCTCATTGGAAGACAGAAAGTTAGTAAAATGAGTACATTAATATATAATATAATATCAACTGGTGATAAATGTTATGAAGAAATACAAAGCAAAATATAAAATAAGTCACGAGTGCTGATTGGTTTTATATCGTGATCACAGCGGAGTCTCTGAGATGATGACATTTAAGTAGGAAATGCAGGAAGTGAAGGAAGGAGCCATTTCCCAGTGTCTGGGGAGTGATCTTACAGCCATAACAAATAGAAAGTGCAAAGATCCTCAGAAACAAGCTTGGGATGTTCAAGGATCATTAAGGAAGCAACTGTGCCTGGAGCCAAGTGAGGGAGAGAAGAAGACTAAAGAAGAGGTCAAAGACAATGCTGTAAATCAATATTACCTCAATAAAAGTTAAAATAAAGTAAGAGAACCAGGGAGGGGAGGGAGGATAGGTCAAAGTGATAGTTACAGGCCAGTTGCTCAGGTTCTTGTGGGCCAAGGCATATGTTTTGGCTTTTATTTTCAGTGTGATGGGAGGGCAAGGGGGAGTTCTAAGCAGAAGAGTACAAGTTCTGACTTATATTTAACCAGTGGTATGGGCTGAGAAGGTGAAAAAAGGAGGCTTCAGCTGTAGACTAAAAAGGAAATAATTATTGACTAGCAAGAGATTAGCAGAGGGAGGGTGGGAAGCCCCTATATATTATGAATTTTTTTAAGTAAAATAACTAAGATTTTCTGATGATTGAATATGTATGGAAAGAGAAGATAATGGAAGAATCTATAGTTTAGGCCTGAATAAATGAAGTATACTGTTGGCATATCTAACAGGGGATACCAGGGAGAGATAGGTGGCAGTGTGGTAGCAATTCATTACAAATATGAAATTCCATACTTTAGGAAAATACTTAATAAAAGTGAGACTATGAAAGCTATATTGTGCCTTATAAATAGTACAAAGTAATATGTATGATAGAATTATATTTCTGCATAAATATAGAAAAATGACTAGTGATAAAACGATATTAACATTATTTATCACTGGCTGGTATGATTATCGCTGACTCTGATGTTCTTCATCATTTCATTCTCTATTTTCCAATTTTTTTACTATAAACATGTGTATTGAATCAGGGGGAAAATCATTTGAAATAGTTTTGAAGATCACGGAGAAAGATAATTGGGGTAAAGTATGGTTGAGAAAGCCCAGCTGTTTGAAAATCACTTGAAGCATCTGAGAAACACAAAACACAGCTGGCATGGAAGACAGTTATATGATTTGAATTCTTTACTGTCTTTGCTAAAATGGGTATGAAATGGAGGAAAACATCCCTTTAAAATAAAAAAGACTGCCATCTATTTTCTGAATTGAACAACAAAAAAAGAAGAATCCAGCAGGAAATTCTCAGCAAACCAGGGTTGTAGCTAAATGTGTTACGGGACAGTGCAGTGGCCACGCGATGAACATATCCGTGGGGCAAGTGGGGGCATATTCCTAATCCTTGGATGTGGACTTCTATGCAGCCTTCCAGAATATTAGCTTTTACTTTTTAGGATGATAAAAATGTGTGCTGAAATAATGTCAACATTATTTTGCATGTTAAGAATAACGAAGTGTATGCATGCATCAAGAGCAAAGGCAATGATTACACTCCAAAATTGTGATAGTGACTGATTCGGGATGTTGGGATGCTAAGTGACTCTTTTCTCTATGGGTTTGTTATTGTTTTTATAGACAATAGTGTGCATGTTTACAAAGAAAATATTTTTATTGTGAAAAAGGAATAAATGAGCTTTATAGATTATATGGAAATATGGAAAAGGAAAGGTAGAAGAAAATATAAGAATAAGTAAATATGAAAACAAAAATAAATGGGAAACTGATATACAGAAGAAATCACTATAATCGAGATTTTATTTTATAGTTTTGCATGTAATAGACCTATATGAGAGTTCATAAAGCATATTTTATAATATTTACCTCCTATTGTCTCTTTGTTAACTCTAAAATTTCATTATTTTCACTGTGTTAAACATTTCATCTAACTTGTCCCTACAGTTGAAAATGTGCTGTTCATTGCAACAGCTGTTCATGTTGCTGTCATAAGCAACATTTCAGTGTGCATTGCCAGACACAAGAAGTGCTGATTATTTCCTCTGGGTCAATTCCTTGAAGTAGAGCTGCTAAACGACTAAAAGGAAAAGGCTTTAGTTCCATATGACAGAAGAGTCTGTGCAATTTTACACATTCCCAAAGTGTCCAAGCCAACTGTATACCTTTACTTACAGTGCATATGTTAAATACGTTTTTAAAATGTTTTCCATTGATAATTTTTGAAGTCTTATATCTTAAAATTAATTTTCTGTGTTTACCAGTCAATTTGTACATTGTCACATTTATAAATCTTTTGTATTTCTTAATTTATGAAATGTACTTTCAGTTTTTTAGCCCATTTATCTATTGAAATGTTTCTTTTCCCTTAAGATAATCATATTCTGAAGGTAGCAATTTATTACATGTGATAATGATACCAACATGTTGAAAAGTTGCAAAGTTATTGATTTCCTTTTAGTTTTAAAAAAATATTTATTTATGCATATAAGAGCTGGGGTGTAGGCCAGAGGTACAGGGGGTGAAAGGAATCACCAGAGACAGTGGGGAGCAGAAAAGGCAGATCTACTGAAGTACACCGCGGAGGGGAGCAGCGGGTGAGACAGGAAAAGTCTGTTGCACCACGTGGGTCAGCTCCCTGGCTGGGAATAGAACTCATGCTGCAGTGGCTGCTGATAGCTTCATAGTGCTGAGCCATAATCCCTTGCGCCACCAGGGAGATCCCCTTTTCCTTTAAATTTTTGTATTTTACAGCCATCTAGCAACTTAGATTTTAAATTTCTAGGAAATAACTGGATTTTTAAAAAGTCTTTAGATTTTAAACATTTTCATTTTTTTTCTAATTTTTTTCTCTAAAGTCACTTTGGAAAATTTTTCTTTACAAGTTTATTAAAATATTCAAATGTGTTGTCTTTTGAAATATTTTTACTTGTCACATAGGCGTGTAATAAAAGGTGTTCAAATGTTATATTTTTCTTTCAAAGTTTAAGGTAGTTTCTACTTTTCTTTTTTCAAATGCTCAGTCAACTGTTGAATAGTGCCTTTCCACTCATTTGAAATGCCAGCCTTCTTGGATGCTAGAGATTTTGTTTTACTTAGGTTTCTAGACTTTGTATTCTGCTTTCAATAATCTCTTTATCCTGTATCAGCATCTCAGTTTTATTTACTCTAGCTCTAGTAGGCTAAATAATGACACACAACAATAGTGGAATCTAATCGATGGAATGTGCAAAGTATTATCTCACATGGATAAGCATCATTTGCAAATGCAAAGTTAAATTCTTGAGATGGAGAGATTAGCCTGGATTTTCTGGGTGGCCTAAATGCCTATATGTCTAATCTGCATGGGGATTAGACACACACAAAGAAGACAGCTATGTGAAGACAGAACACAGACATTTGAAGATGCGGAGTTTGAAGTTTGGGGTAATATGGCCATTGACCAAGAAATGCTGGCAGTCACCAAAGACTGGAAGTAAATGACTTTTTTTTTTTTGAGTGTCCAGAAGAGCCAAGTCTTAAACCCGCATGTTTAAAGCCCAGTGATACTGAGTTTTCTTTTCTGGACTCTACAATAGTGACAAGTCAAATTTGTGGTAATGTTTTAAGAGCAGAACAGGAAACGAACGACGAAGCATTGTTACATAATTTATTTTCTAATAATTCAAGACCTATTTTGTACTTGTTTTGCTAGATTTTCTTTCTTTTTTTTTTAACATTTATTTTTGCATACAAGCTGGAGTACAAGCCAGAGGTGTGAAGCGGTGAGAGGGTTCACCAGAGGCAGAGTGGGGAGCAAAACAGGCAGATCAACAAAAATACACTGCTGAGAAGAGCAGCGGGCGAGGCAGGAGAGGTCTGCTGCGTGTTGTGGGATTCTCCCTGGCTGGGCATCAGACTCGCACCACAGACAGGACAGCCCCAGAGCGCTGTGCCAATTATTTGCGCCACCAGGGAGGCCATGTTTTGCTAGATTTCCATAACCATTCTTATTCATTCTGTAACTATTTGTTTTGCGTTTACTCTACAGCAGTATTGACTTACATATTTCTCTAAAGCTGTAGTGGCTCTGCCTAGCGTCCGAGTACTGAGCTTAACCCGTTGCAGCACCGATTGACTTGGTAAAACCGAGTGGGCTCTTGTGGGACCCTAACACTGGTGTGACCCCAGCGGGGTTCACCACTCCAAGATTCTGGTCCTAAAAACAGGAGCCGTAGGATTCCACGCCTCCTTCAGGACATGGAAAGGGCTATCGTTCAGCCAGTAAATGATCAAAGGCCTGAGAAAAGTGGCTCCGTGGTGCCCCGATCTTGCAGCCTTTTTTGGCTAGATTGGCTGGCTTTCCAAAGGTGTGCTGCTGAATTGAGACCCAGAAGCGGGAGCAGGATGAGGCCTCTGGCGGTCTCCTGGCTAGCCAGTTTGGCCCTCACGTCAGCTGCCGGCCCCGGAGACTAAAATCAAGGGCCCGAGGGGCCCCCTTTTCACTGTGGCATCTGGCCTTCCAGGCCTCCAGGGACATGGAGGGGATCAGTGAGGCTCAAAGAAAGGAAGAAAGACAAGCCAAGGGCCCAGCTGCTGGCGGGTGCCATGGTCGGCGCCCTGCCACCTCAGTCGCACCCAAGGCCCCATGTGCCCCAGGGCATTCGGAACCTCAGCCTCCTCGTGGGCTGCCGGCCTGCTTCCACTGCCGGCCACGGCCACCGGGACTTCTCAGCCACAGGTGTCTCGGGTAGCTGTCCCCTGAGCCACGCCTACAGTGTCACGGCACCGGGCCCCGAGGGAGGGACGGTGCCACGCTCCAGAGAGCGAGGGGGCCATAGCGCAGGCCAGGATGGGAGGACGGGCTTGACTGTCCGCCGCCTCTGACGATGAAGAAGCCCGTGCAGGGGAAGCCCTTCCCTGAAGAAGCCCAGATGGGAGACAGGCTCCCCCGCCAACGGTTTCTTGGGACGCATGCCTCGGCCGAGCCCACAAGTGACAGACAGAACGATCCCCTTCTCGGGGAAGAAGGGGCCACTTCCTCTGCCTTGCTCCAACGCCTAGGACTGGCCCCCTGGTCCATTGTGCCCCTCACTAGGAGGACTGTCCCGCCGGAGCCAGCACAAGTGCCGCCACTGTGCCTTTGCTTTGACACTTGTAGTCCTGTCTCCCCGGCTTCCTCCATTAGGACTAGGGCATGGGTAAGGAAATTCCCCAGAAGCAGTCTCCGCAGCCACTCTGGGCTCTTCTGGCTGCTCCGACCAAAGTCCGGGCTACTCCCGGCCTGCCCCAGGTCTCAGGCATTCTGTCCTGCTGGCTACAACGCCTCCAGGTGTCTGGAGACTGGACAGCCCCAGGCTGAGGTGCCTTTGCCCCTCCTGTTAGGGGGCAATGAAAGGACCCTCAAGCCGAGGCCCAACCGTGTGCCTCAAATGCCCTCGTCTGGGACAAAGAGAGCCCCGGGCCCATCCCAGGCCTCCTTAAGAAAACGGTGTCCTCCTTAAGAAATCTTCCTGGTTTTGGGTTCTGAAACTAGGGAGGGAAAGCTTCAAAGCTTCGCTACTCCCCGAGGGCTTCCTTGCCCCTCCGCCCCCTGGTTGCACCGGCCTGGGAGGTCCCACTTGATTTCTGTTCCTTTCCTCTCTCCTCAGGGTTTTTTCTTCCCCTACACCAAGTGGCCTCCGTAGGCTGGCTGGCTGGCTCGGGCACTGGCGTCCTGGCGCGGGCAGCTTCGTGTGACACGCCCCCGTGGGGATCTAGGCTCTGGGACGCCGTGCTGTCACCCCAGCCTGGGGTCCATGGCTGGCCGGAAGCCTAGGCCCAAAAGCCTGAAAACTCCGGATCCTTGGGGGCCGCGTAGCCCAGCAGGCGCGGCCGCATGGCCACGGCCCCGAGGGCGGGGCCAAGCGGCCTCCTTCACCAGGTCCGCGGCCACGCGGCCACCAGGCTTCGAAGCAGAACCCGGGCCACGAACGCCCCCTGCTGGACACCGCGAGGAAGCACAAGTGCGCTGCCAATGGCAGTTTCCACTTACCCTCCGCCTGGAGAGGAGCACCGCGGGAACCGTCAGGAATCGGACTTTCAAAGCCGCGGCTGTGTCCACCTGCATCTTCCAGTGTGCAGAATGAAGCCGGGCCTTAGGAGCTGACTGACTGCGGAGGACGGGTGCGGGGTGGGGGTCGGGGGGAGATGGAGGGGGGCGGAGAAGGCTCTATTTCCCCTACTCCCAAGAGACCCTGGGCTCTTCTTCAGGGGACATTTCACGAAAAGACAGTGGTGGAATGCCACCAGGTTCAGGTTTGAAAATGGAGTACTGCTTCTGTCTCACAAAGGAAGCAGATCAGCTTGACAGCACGGGTGCCCGGCGCGCCCTGAGCGCGCGAGGTGCAGGGGTCTAATCCACTGGGGGGGCCAGGTGGGTGCAGGCGAGGGTGGGGTCGCGGGCCCGAGCGTGGACACACACGCAGTTGTGGCAGAGGCCACGCCCTCAACCCACTCCCGCTGCACCGCCCTCTCGCCTTTACCCACGCCCACCCCTCCCGCCTCCCAAGTGTGGGGCAGGTCCTACCCACCAGGTCCCTCCCAACCCCAAGGCGCCCGCAGGTTGCGGACCAAGGTCAGGCCCCGGCCCGTGCAGTTGCTGCGCAGGCGGCGCGGACAGGCGAGCTTGGGGCCAGGCGGGCGCCTCTGGCTGCAGGCAACGGGCGGCAGCGCCTCGGCTCTCTGGTCAGTCGGCCTGGGCCTGGCGCGGGCTGCCTGGGGGCGCGCTGGGGAAGGGATTCGCACCCGCCAGGGCTCTCGCTCCACCTCAGGCCCACGGAGGTGCCTCGGGGATGCCACACAGCCGCCCCACTTGGGTCGGCGCCGTTTCAGACCGCGCCTCAGCACTGGGTTTCATGCAGTTCTCCCCTCGGCAGTGGAGGTTGGCAGTCAGCTCTTCTTCCTGGGGCTTTTCCACTGCCTCCAGCCCTGACCTTCAACATCCAGACACGCGCCTATCCCCCACTGCCCCAGAGCCCTTCCCCCACTCCCCTGTCCCTGCTCCCTCTTGCCTCCCTGCCAGCACACCAAGTACCACGCCGCAGTGCTCCTGGCCATTGGCCACTGCTGCCCCTGGACTCTGGTTCCCTTGCTTCTCCACCATCTTCCTGGGGTGGGGATGGGGGGGGAGGGACCGGGGCTTGCGGAGGGTTGAGGTCGTGAGCCCTAGGCCCTCATTCTTGCCCTCTTGGGCCCCATGCCCCTCCAAGCCCTTCCGTGGCACCCAGAGTTATTCTAACTGAGAGGGAAAGAAAAAAGCAGCTCTCAACTTGGAGATGGTGATCTAGAAGTTTTGGTCAAGAGCGCCAACTTCCAAACGGAACGGTTAGATTAAAGCATGCATGCCTTCAATTTAGAATGTGGGGAGTTAATACATTGACGGGGTGTTTCAATGACTTCACGTTAAAAAAATAAATAAAAAAAGACCAAAAACAACAACTTGAAGTTGTCAAAAAGAGCCATTGGCTGGTCTCCATTAACAGACACGAATGTGTGTGTGTACATGAAATTCTTTTGATGAAGTTCTTTTCTAAAAAGTTAAACCTACGATTCCCTTTCCCTTCCAGAAGTTCCTTTGTGCCCCAGGTATGCACCCTCATTGATTTTTCCTTCCTTGGTCCTAGCAAAACCCACCAACACACACACACAGACATGGACATGGTTTCTAAGCTGCAGGGAGGAGTTACTGAGACTGACTTGTGTACAGGGAATACATATTTCGTTAGGTTTCTCTGACTTCCCTTGTTGCCTGAATCTACCTTGTGCTTGCCTACAAGAACTCTGGTATCGTAAATTGTTTCCTCTGCAACTCTGTCATTTGAACTTCTTATCCTCAGACAAACTAAAGCTCCCCTTGGTGTCTGTATCATAACTCTGTCCTTCGCATCATTGTGTGAATGGTGGTGAAATCTCGTATCAGACTAAGGTTCTGCGATGTCTAGGAATGAAAATTTGTTGAGCACTCAAAAGTCACCTGATCAAGGGCCTCCCTGGTGGTGCAGCGGTTGAGCGCTGCACTGTGGAGCTGTCGGCAGCAGCGATTCGAGTTCGATGCCCAGCCAGGGAGAATCCCACATGGCACGACAGACCTCTCCTGCTTCGCCCGCTGCTCCCCTCAGCAGTGTATTTCTGATCTGCCTGTTCTGCTCCCCACTCTGTCTCTGGTGAACACGCCCCACGCCGCCCCACGCCTCTGGCCTGTACCCCAGCTTGTATGTATAAATAAATAAATCTTAAAAAAAAATAAAAAAAAAGAAGTCACCTGATCGAGAGCGACTCAGCTCTCCGGTTGACTTTTTTCTCCTTATTGTATGGAAACTAAAATTTCAGATCATGTCACCTAAAGCACGTCCTAAAGGCTATCCGCCGGTTACCTGGAAAAAACAAAACAAAACAAAACCAAAAATAAAACACCCAAAACACCGCCTCCAATTCGCGTTGCTAAAACTTGTCCAAACACAGAGACCCACCCTTCAAAACCTTTGTCACTCTCCAATGCAAAGTGTTTTGCCAAGACCCGTAAGTTTGTCAGTTCCATGACAATTTCATTCTGAAACATTGAAGTTTTGTCCAAAAAGGACTATTAAGGCAGATGATCAAAACTGTTGTCATGGTGAAAAACAGAGAGTTTAGGCCTGGTGATAGCGCAGAGGAAGCCTTCTAGTCCAACTGTTGCACCTTTTCCAGGTGAATGACATCCGTTGAGATTGTTCTGAAAGTACAGCAGACTTCTCTCTTTTCTTCAAAGATATATTTATTTATGCCTACAAGCTGTGTGTAGGCCAGAGGTGTGGAGTGGTGAGGGGATTCGCCAGAGACAGAGTGGGGAGCAGCACAGGCAGCTCGACTGAAGTCCCCTGCTGAGTGGAGCCACGGACGAGACAGGAGAGGTCTGCTGCGCCACGTGGGAATCTCCCAGGCCAGCCGGATAAGCACCTCGTGCTGCAGTGGCTCTGCCTAGCTTCCGAGTGCTGCGCTTAAGCCGCTGCCCCCCCAGGGAGGCCGTCCATTAGACTTGCCAATACAGAGTGGGCTCTTGTGGGACCCTAACACTGGTGTGACGTGGCTTGTCCCCCCCTTCATGCCCAGGTGGGGGAGTTTGTGCCCACCCACGAGATGGTGAGAAGCGAGCTGGGGAGCCTTTGTGCCCAAAGATCTGCAGCTGCCAGGGCCTCAAGAGCCCTCGTTAGGGTCTGCTTTTGTGCTGCCAGCAGTCTTGTGGGGGAAATGGGCCTCGGGGTTCTATGGCACTGGATGCCTATTGTCTGAAACTAGGGCCGTGATCCCCCCATCGGAAGGAACCCCCATCATTGGAGGTTGGGCCCACACCCACGCCTGCAAACCAGGGATGTGTGCCTTACAGGTGGAAATGGGACACCACGGTGTTCTCAGCCACTGCGCGTTTCCCCACCACGCGCTTCCCCTTGTATTGTGGCAGCGTGACACCGGCTGAGCCCAGGGTTGGGGTTGGGTTTCATGGTGGTGACCTAAGCAGCGGAGGTGGCAGCAGCAGGAGCAGCCCCATTTACATCTGAGGGAACCACAGGTATCCGTGTGGTGTGACTGATCATTGCGTGGCCGGTCTCCCCTCGTGACACAGGGCTGAAACATGGCCACCTTTCTTATTGCAAGGGTTATGGCTTGGCAGCATCAATATGGAACCAGAGCAAGACAGATTGCTACATCGGAGCAGCATCATGAGGGACAGCCTACTCTAATACCGTGACCATGCGGCCAATGTCGAGAGAGAGAGAGAGAGAGCAGGCAGAGACCTTTTCTCTTCAGGGCAAAAGTGCAAAATGAAGTGGTCTGACAACCTCGTGCTTTTCTGAGACCAGTAGGGGAGATGGCTGTGTCACCTCTCATGGTCTTCTTGTTGGATTTTCAGGCTTCTGGACTTGGGAGTAGTCACCTCTCTACTTGGGCACGAGAGGACTTCACAGCTGCGACACTGCCTGATCAGAAACAAACAGGAAAGTTTCTGTAGAGATGGGGTAACTTTGCCCATGCAGGGAGAAGTCGGTGTGGGGGTGGGGTAGTGCAGTGCAGAACCCTATGGAAGAAGAAATGCAAAGGAGAACGCGGGCTCTCTTCTTTCAATGGGGTTCAGGAACTGCTCCTTTGCCAGTCTATCATTTAGTGAGATGAAGACTTGGTCTCTGCATTTGACTCATCCCAAGCATGCTGGGAGATGCAAAAGACATAACGTAGGGGAACCTATAGGTTTGCCACGGGCTCTGAAGCGTTTCCGGAAATGCAAAACAGCAATAGCTCTGACTGCTATGGCTCCCATGTTGCCAGCTGCTTCCCTTAGCAGTGTATCTCAATGAATACTCCTTTTCTAGTCTCCGCTCTTTTCTGGAGAATTCTTCCAGCCCCATGTCACTGAGCTACCCCATGATTCTGATTCTCTTGCCTATCTATCTGGGAGCAGCCTTCACACATGAGGTGTTGTGTGGAGGAGGAGGGTGTCCCTTCTTCCTCTCCTCTCCTTTCCTCCTTTCCCCTCCCCTCTATTCCCCTCCACCCACCTGCCCTCCCTTCTCCTCCCATACCACCCCCCCACCCCAGTTTTGTCCTGTCCTCTCCTTTCTCTAGGAACCATCCTTCCCAGTCTCTTCCCAAATAGCACTTAGGGTGGCAGCCAAAGCCTGCAGTGCTGGGCTCACTCACTGTCACCTCTATTCGAGTGTAGGAATGTGGCAGCTGCTTGTGCCCAAGTGGAACTTTACTGATTCTTTCTTTTCGCAGGAGAAACTTGGCTGGCAAGTGGGGAGCACAGAAGTGGCATTCAAAGGAGAATGGGTGTGGCCGCATAGGTGCGGAACTGGAGCTGGTGTGGTCACATAGATGCGGACCCCAGAACAGCGCCTATGCGTCCACGACCGCTCTGGTTCCGTGCCTATGCGACCCTTGGAACCCATGGGCATTGTTCATGCAGGCGAATTTACTCCTCCTTTCCTAACATTCAGAAAATGCTGAGTACCTTGGTCTTGTTACCAAGCTTGACAAGGAGCTTTTTCATTGAGACAGGGGGAAAGAGAGGGAAAGAGAGAGAGAGATTGAGAGAGAGAGTAAGAGAGAGGGAGAGCGGGAGAGAAAGAGAGGGAGGGAGGGAGAGAGTAAGAGTGAGTGGGAGAGAGGGAGAGAGACAGAGAGAGAGAGAAAGAGAGACAGAGAGAGACAGAGACAGAGGGAGCAGGAAGAGACCTTTTCTCTTCAGGCCTGACGTGCAAAACGAAGTTGTTTGACAGCCTTATGCTTTTCTGAAACCAGTAGGGAAGATGGCTTTCTCACCTCTGATGGTCTTCTTGTTGGATTATCAGGTTTCTGGACTTGGGAATCGTCACCTCTTGACTTCTGCATGAGAAGAATTTACAGCCATGCCTCTGTACCAAACACAAACAGGAAAGTTTCTATAGAGATGGAATAACTTTGACCATCCAGGGAGAAGTGGGTGTGGGCGTGGGGAATTGCAGTGCAGAATCCTACAGAAGAAGAAATGCAAAGGAGGACGCGGACTCTCTTCTTTCATTGGGGTTCAGGAACCACTCTTTTCCCAGCTTATCATTTACTGAAATGAAGACTTGGTCTCTGCACTTGACTCAGCAGAACCATGCTGGCAGATGCAAAAGAGATAAGAGAGCGGAACCTACAGGTTTACCATGGGCTCTCAAGCATTACCGGAAATGCAAAACAGAGCAATAGCCCCGAATGCTATCGCTGCCTTCATGCCAGCTGCTCCCCTTGGCAGTGTAATTCGATGAACCCTCCTTTTCTGTTCGCCACTCTTTTCTGGAGAATTCTTTCATCCCCTCATCTCTGAACTACCCCATGATTCTCTTGCCTATCTATCTAGGAGAAGTCTTCACACATGAGGTTTTGTGTGGAGGAGTAGGGTGTCCCTTTGTCGTCTACTCCCCTCTCCTCCCCTGCCCTTCCATCTCCTCACCTCTCCTCTCTTCTCCTCCCTTCCCCTCTCCTCCCCTCTCATCTCCCCTCCAATCCAATACATTCCCAAGGCCTT
>PVIJ01021970.1:0-17270 GCA_004024925.1 Scalopus aquaticus
GTGGGAGAGAGACAATCAGTGGGGGGGAGGGGGGAGGAAGGAGCCGGAGGGAGGGAAGGGAAAGGGCACAAAATGGAATAGAAAAGAACACAAGGGACCATGGAGATGGATCACGGGTGAATTGGTGGTGGGCTACCCAAGGGGAATGCAAAATGTAAAAGACATAAATAACAATAAAAATATATATTATAAAAAAAAATTAAAAAAAAAATAAAAGCTCTCATCAGTGAAACCAGGACATGGGGGAGTAACTGGTAGCAGGCAAATGTCTCTTCAAATAACCAAAAACCAAGTATAACCCACACATAAATACCAGCTCATCCCTGGAGTTGCTGGAGTGGAGAACTTTTTTCTCCTTAGGTTGGTGCTTGCAATTACTGAGAAGAGAAAGGAGCTGTGGCCATTCCTGGTGGAGGCGCAAACTGAGGAAGGGTTTACATTTTTTGGCCCAGGCTGACATGTGTGACCTCTGCAATGAGCAGATACCCACACAGGATATAGAGGCAGGAATCTGGAAAGCAGGCTATGAGCATAATTTGGAGCTTGTTAGTTTGCTGAGAGAGGCAACAGTAACAATAATGGTGTGCATTCATTCCCCCACCCAAGAACTTTGGGAACTTTGTGACCTAGGCGTCTGCACTGCCACTTCCCCACACACCCTCATTCACCACTGAGATAAGCTAAGAGGACCCAAAACTAAAGACACAGCACCACCTATTGGAAGAAATGGAGGAAAACTCAACAAAAGCAACAGGGAATTGAGATGCTGTGACGAAGCAGCAAATGCCAAGCATTATGACACAAAACTGGCAGAGCTAAAAAAGAGTTTAGAAGAGCAATTATGAAGAAATTCAATGAAGCTCTAGGTTCTCCATTAACCACAGAAAGGAAGTTTCAGGAAATTAGGAAAGAAAAAAGCATTATCTACCAGTATTATGCATATAGGGGTTTCATATCAGATATAAGGACAAACATAGACTTAAAGTGAAAATCTAAAGCTAGATATTTCAACCAATAACACAGAGAAAAAATACGTATTTCTCATATGTGATAAATTATACTTTCAGTCAAAAAAGAAAATTAGTGACAAATAAGGCTCTAAATGATTAAGGGAACAATTCACTAAAAAAAATATAACTCATCAATATTTACACAGCCAACATGGGTGCACCTAAATCCATAAAACAAAAATTAATAGACCTAAAGCCAAGTATTGACAGAAACACAATAATAGCAGAATATCTCAACATACTATTTACATCAATGAATATATCATTGAACTGAAAGTAAATAAGAAAATAATGGTCTCACATGAAATAAAGAATCAGATGAACTTAAAGATATACAGAGATTTCCATTCCTAAAGCAATGAATATACATTCTTCTCAAGTGCGTAGAAAATTTTCCTTAAGGACATATCTTATGCTGAGGCATAAAACAAGACTCAAAAAATATGAAATCTGAAATAATTTCAATCATCTTTTATGATCACTAAACCATAAAACTAAAAATCAACCAAAAAAAAAAAAACTGGAATAAGCTCATGCTTGCGGAGAGTAAACAAAATGCTTTTGAGTAATAATTGTATCAATGAAGAAATCAAAGAAATAAAAACAATTACTGGAAACTGACAAAAATAAAGAGACAAATTACCAAATCCTATGGGAAGCAGCAAGCACTATATTAAGAGTTCATAGCAATACAGATCTACATCAATAAATAAGAAAAGTCTCAAATAAGAAATATAAGCTTATATCATGAAGAACTAGAAAAAAAAGAGTAAATGAAAGCAAAAATCAACAGAAGAAAATAGTAAGAAAATAGAGCAGAAATAATTTAAATAAAATAAAAAAGATGATACAAAATATCAATGAAACCAAACCATTGAGAGGTTACAACAGATACTGCAGATACAAATGACCATAAGAGATTACTATGAACATCTGTATGCAAACAAACTAGACAACCTAGGCAACCTAGAAGAAAACAACAAATAATTTAAATTATTAACCTTCCAAGGGTTGCAAATTGGAGATGTATGGAAAAGGGTTAGGATGTGTGGAGGTGGCTTTTTATGTCAGCTTTATCCTTAACAAACTGTAGTACTCTTGGAAGAATATGACCTCATCAGATTTATGATCTAGAAAAATTGTAGTGACAGAAGAGTGAAGAGATGATTAGAATTGGTGAAGCCGGAAGCAAGGAGGGAAGGTTGTAAAATATTGCAGTATTTCTCAAAATTGAAGAGCACATGTATAAAGTAGTAGCCATGAGATTGCAGAGGTGTATTTGAGTAATGGTTAGAAAGTTGGAAAACCTTATTAGATTTGGGAGGAAAGTAGATGGATCATAAAAGAAACAAAAATCAAAACTAATGTCAGGTTTTTATTTTATTTTTATTTCCTTTATTTTGTTTTCTTTTAGTGTCTGAGAATATACAACTCCCTGAGGGACTTAGGGGAATAAAAAAAACAGTTGTGAGTTTACAAGGAATAATTCGTTGTTTAGAAGTCGAATTTAAGATGCTGTAGTTCATCAAAGAGTACATGACTTATAGAAATAAAATGGACATATGTTCTGGAATTTAGGAAAGTGGTATTGACTATGAACATCACAAGTGGGAAATGACAGGATGAGATCACACTGGGAGAGAAGGAAACGAAAAGAGGACTAAGAACAGAATACCCTGGGACACTCACACTTTGAAGGTCTGTAGGAGAAGCCTAAAAATGAGGCTGTGAATTAGTGGTAGAGATGTAGGAAGAAAATAAAACTTTTGTGAATAAAAATTTTGTGATGCTGCATATCCCAAAGGCAGAAAGAATATGAAGAATGATCACTAATATCAAATAAAGGAGACAGTTTGAACAAAAATGGGCTGAAGACATGCATTGCACTGGCTACTGTCTCTGGTGATAATGAAAAAAAAAACAACAACAAATAAGCTGTACTAGTAGAGTGAGGAGTAAAAATCAAATGCAGAAACACATGCAATGAAAAATATTATGTAGAGGCAATGACAATTTAATGATAATTTAAGAATGAAGAGCTAAGTTATGTGCATTTGCAAATATCTCTCATGCCTTAAATCCCAGCATCTCGTTTTACTCTCAATCATGTTAACAGCCAGGAGTATTTTTTGTCCCATCCCCATGCTTAAAGAATAGAACATGATCAAGGTGTATCTGAAGAGCAAGGTTAACATCAAACCCTTAGTACTACAAACTGAACGTGTGCTATGAGTATAGAAATATGTATAAATTCATTCTTTCAGTCTTTGATGTCATATCACATTATTTCTATGAGAGACATTCCTTTCCTATGAGCACTATTCTGGCTATTACGTGGGAGGAACTGTGGAAATTTAAGTTTGTTCTGGTCTACAAACTGTAGATGATTTTATTTTGTTATGAGAAAGGGGCATGTATCTTTCCAATTTAGCTCAGAGAAGTATATATCATAAAGGAAAAGGATGAAAAAACTTTATGTTTTATAACATTTACCATCACTGCTCAGAATTACTATCTGTCCATCATAAAAAATGAACTTCCAAAACTGATGAAGATTGTACATAAAAGTAATAAATCCATTTCATTTCTGGTATAGCAATAAACACCTCAAAAATAGATAAATCTATTCTCTTCCTCCACTGCCCCCCGCCCCCAATTATCTATCTCAATCACCACCGTCTCTCTGTGTCTATCAGTTTCAGTCTAAAGCAAGCACCTTCTTTAATGGGAAAACCAGAAACATTTTCAGTGTAACAACCCTTTTATGTGCCCATCATATTGAAGATGTTAAACAATCTAATCAAATAAAGAAAATGGGAGATAATAGTTGGAATGAAATAGTAAAATTCTGTGTAAACAGATAATACAATGGTATACTTAGAAATTCCAATTGAATGTCAAGAGTAACCGTTATAAACATTAAGAAAATTCACATAAGATAGCAAGATATTAATGTACACAAAGCAGTGAGCTTTTGATATATAAACTCTAATCTGAAAATAAAATGAACACAAAAATTTCATTCACTAGAGAAAATAACTAAAAAAATTTAAAAATAAACTTAGTAAGAAATATGTAAACTTATATGAGGAAATTTAAAGAATGGTATTTAAAACAATTAGAGTTGAAATTGAAACACGTCATTACTTTTTATAGAATGCTTTTTCAGTTAATATAGCATTTTACTGTGTCATAAAGGAAAACACTGATAATTTATTTTTGGAATTAAATAATTTGATTTTAGAGTTCATCTTAAACAAGTAAAAACATTCAGGGAGATACTGAAAGAGAAATATGGGTCATCCTTGCTAGATATTAAAATTAAAATACATAAAAGGATAATTAAAATAATCTATTGCCTGAATAAATAGAACAATGAAACAGAAAGCTCTAAAATTGATGCAAGTACATATAAAAAAATAATTTGCCATACATTTGGCAATTGAAAAGGACTTGGGAAATGCGCTTTTAAAAATTTTTGTTAAAACTCATTACACATTTGGCAACGTAATTGGTTATTCTCACAGAATACATAGAATATGATTCAAATGAATCACATATATGTTCTAAAAGAAAACAGAAAGGAACCCCGTGAACAGAAGAGTGAGAATTGTTGGTAATAATGAAGAAATTTCAGGTATAACAACAAAAGATTGATAAATTTAACACATTGAATAAAAATATTTGTGTGGCAACAACAACAGAGTTAAAAGAAAAAAAGATACAGTAGGTTAAAATATTTGAAATTTATATGAGTTGATTCCTGAAATATACAAAGAAATTTTAAAAATTAGCAAAACATGATTTTAAAGAACTTAAAGAACCAACAAAAGGCATACACATTGTTAACTAAGAGATTAAGAATTCTCAACTTTACTCCAACAGGAATAATAGAAATGGAATCTACAAAAATATTTCTCATCTGTCCATTTGCAAAATAATAAATAAAATTGTTAAAATATCCTCATGGTGAAATTATGAGCAAATGAACACGCATACCTTGCTGGTGTAAGGTAAAGGGAATTGGGTAGTATCTCACAAAATTACAATACACTGACGCTTTGACTCAGGAATTCCATTTCTAAAAATCTACCAGGAGATGCGATGGGGGAAAATGTCCTGAATGAACTCCACAAACCCAGGTGCTATGAACTCCACCCCCAACCCAGATCAAAGAGATCCAAGACACCAAGGACTATAAATCCCATAATGTCATCACCACTGAAAAGAGGATTGCTGGGAACTAAGGGTGGAGTTAAGCAGCCAGGCTAGGTATATAACCAGACATGTAGGACTTGGAGGTCCTTGGTATTTTGCCAGATTTCAGCACGCTACTGGGGTCCCAGCTCAGCCGAACTGATAGGATGCGTTCACCAATTTCTCTCTGTTTCTCTGAGTTATTCCTTTTCTTCATTTCCCCTTTTTGTAAATAAACCCTTTATTAACCTTTTTATATGTGCCTGCAGTTGACTCTCATTATAAGTCCCTTTTAAGAACGCGGATGAGGACCCACAGGCAGGCAATCCATTTTACACTAGGGTTGCCCTGTAAGAGTAACACCTTCTGAATATGAAAGAAAATAACATCACTTCCGCATTATGATGACTTAGTGATGGATCTCCTCAAGAAGGACTTTATCCACACTTGCAATTGCACTTTTTCCCTTAGGCAATGGGAAGCCATTTAAGGCATTAACATGATAACAATCTGATTTTTAAAAGGTCACTGTGACTGTTGTTAGAAGACAGAGTTGCAGGAGTAAGACTGCAGAGACCCAATTAGAAGGTTATCACTGTCATTTAAGATGAGTGTTAATGTGGAAGATCACAAAACCAGAAAAGAGAGGGGCTTCAGTTGCTGTGGTCTTGAACATTTTATTGTTCACATTGTACAATGAGGCTCACAGAAATTAACTGACAGGGAAAGAGACTCAATCGAGGTGTCCTGACAGTTATTCTTTCCATCTCTGTTGAGAAAAGGCAGTTGCTGTTGTGATGGGCTATTAGGGAAGAAAAATGTTTCCTCTACTCTCTGAGGTTCAGAATTGGGGGCCTATAAATTAAACTGACAGCAGTCAAGTGAACACGAGAAAAGCAAAATTTAGGGTTTGTTTGTTTGTTTGTTTGTTTGTTTGTTTTTGCATAGAACTGGTATTTTTGCATAGAAGAACTGGTATGTAGGCCAGACGTGTGGGGTTGAGAAGATTCACCAGAGACAGTGGGGAGCAGAACAAGTGAATCTACTGAAAGACATTGCTAAGGGGCACAGGAGGTGAGAAAGGAGAGGTCTCCTGCCCCATATTCGGGTTAGCTCCCTGGCTGGGAATAGATCTCAAGCTTTATTGATGATAGTGCTGAGACTTAACTCGTAGGCCACCAGGCAGGCCCTGAAAAATTTTATATGGAAGTTCACAGAAAATGTAAAGTAGATAGAGTTTAGGGGTTATATGCTGTCTAAATAGCATAAGGAAGCAGAAGGTCACTGATGGGTAAACAAATAACTTAGGAAAGATAAATGAATCCTTGGGAGAATAGTTGGGAGACATGATAGTTTTGACATGGAATATCTGTTCAAAGTACTAGCAGTTAATCTTCCTTTTTTAAAAATCCTAGCGAGGGGAATTATGACAGTTGGTTATTTTGAGGAGACTCAGAAAGGGAGCTCAGAAACAGTCTTTTCTTGTCTCTATTGATGCTCATTTGTGTTCAGCTTGAAATAATCGTTATGCCACAATGGCACATCCTAGATACCTTTGAGTCTCAGGGCAAGATAGGGTGAATTAGGCAGCTTCAGGGACAGTACAGACAGGGACTTCTAGAGAGTTAAAGAGACTTCTGAGATAAGGGCAGTAAAGTCTAAGGGGAGCTAACCAACACATACTCCAGAGATGAGGTCAGAAATCCAGGAGGGCTAACGGGGCATTAAATTTTAAGAGACCTTGGACGGGGGAGGTAAAAGGAGAAATTCTAAGATAAGAGCTGGGGAAATAGTTACATCTGCCTGGAGGAGGACAGTCACTAGGAGAAAGAGCCAAGCCCAAAATAAGATGATATTTTAGAATGGAGAAAAAAGGGTTTAAATATATCTCCTAGACATGAGTCCATAATGGCTTTTTTGCCCCTCTCATGTACAATGCACCGGGGAGTCCTTGTTTTCTTCCTTTAAACTGTTCTTTACTTTCTTGAACAAAGTTTGCTCCTCTCTGCTTACTTTTCCAAAAAGTCTGTGAATTCCTTTTTACAGCATTATGGGACAAGAACCTGTGGTGGTTCAAGAGCTAAAGTAACAGCACACGCCAGCTTCACCTTCTGGGTCATAGCCATACTTTTGCTCATGCCAAACATCGGTAAGTTTAAAATTAACCACCATTGTGTGGAGGAATTAAAAAACAATTTTCAGTGTTGAATATTGAGGGTTGACCTGGGAAAAACAGTTGGATAGGACAAAAGTCCCAGCCAGCTGCAATCTGCACCACCCTAAAATAGGATCGAGCTTATGTAGTGTTGAGACAGATGGCGATTCTCAGTAGAGAAAAAGAAATCACATTAAAGCAAGCGTGTTAGAGCCACAAAGCATTCATTTGCACAGGTATGTCATTTCCTAACATCCTAGCAGAGGAGGACATGGTGCATTCTTAAAATAAGGAATCACTATCTCCATGTCAGATGAAATCTATGGGTAAGGAAGAAAGAAGAGAAAATTTATAACGTCCTGATTTCTGACATGGGGCAGTCTTCAGTGGCTCCTCTGGGTAGCATTTCTGCTCAGGGCTGTGGTGATGGTAATGAAGCAAGATCACAACAAAATAATTTTGATATGATGACTTCAACCTCTGCAGATTATTTTATTTTTCCTTTGTGCCCAAATTTGTTTTTTTCTTCTACTCATTTAATTCATGAAATAGTAAGATAACTGAACATAGATATCTCCCCCCTTTTCCCCTTATATCCTGTTCATGAGTGGTCTTTATATGATAGTGTAATCCCCATAGAAACAGAAGGGTCCAGGTTTCCTGCCCCAACTAAGGAGAGTGAAGCTGAGCAGCCAGTGAAAGCTAAGGAGGAATTAGGAAGAAGGATGTGGTGTTACAAAGCACAGATAATACACTGCATAGTCCTTAATGTATTTCCACATAGGCACCTGCTATTTTATGATGGGTCAACAAGAATCATGATATTCAGGTCTCACCTTTTCCAGTCTTTATGATGGGTCTATAGTTAGGGCTGACAGTATGACTGAATGTTAACCTATAAACATAAGTGAAACTCTGTTGGAAAACATAAGTTCTGGCAAAGCTTTTGCTTTTTTAAAAAATATATATGTTTTTATTGTTATTTATATCTTTCACATTTTGTATTCCCCTTGGGTAACCCACCACCAATTCACCCGTGATCCATCTCCGTGGTCCCTTGTGTCATTTTCTATTCCATGTTTTGACCTTCTCCTCCTCCCACCCCACCCCGCTGAGTGTCTCTCTCCTATTTGGTTTCCTATAGTCCTGTTATAAGTGAAACCATTCGATATTTTTCTCTTTCTGGCAATTTGTAGCGACATGGATGGAATTAGAGGGGATCATACTCAGCTTTTGCTTTTTAAAATTTCCCAAATCACTCCAGTTTTCTAAATGTACTCACTTAGGTTTATCCCCTTTCTTCCAATTTTGAATGCAGAAATGATGGCTCAGACAGAGGCAGCCACACCATAACCATGAAGTAATGCCCACTGCATAGAATTTGGCCCTCACATCAACAGACTGCTCTGCAAAAAGGGCTTTCAGATAAAAAGGGTGCTAGAGTTTGACTTCAATAAGTAACAGTCTGTATCATCTGTGAATGTATAAACCTCCTGGAAAAAGAATGTTCATTCACTTTCTTATAGAAACACATTAGAATTCAAATACATACACTTCTTATCATCGCGAGTAAATTTATTCACCCAGAGACTAATATTGAAAGTGAAAATCTGGATAAATAGAGCTCTTAGGTATTTTGTTTACAAAGTTTTCTCCCACCTTCTTTCCCTTATATACCTTCTGGGTCATTAGGTACCTTTGTCTGAGCCTTACTTTTTGAAATTATTACCTTTTCCTATTGTGCTACTGCTCAGCTCTTTGCTGTAGGCAGTGCCAATGCTCATTCTTTCTCCTCTACTTAATAATATGCAACAATCTCCATTACCCCTAACCAACTAGCCCATTGGCAAACTTCGCACTGTAGTGTCACAGTGATCCAGGCAACATCCTTTATGCTGCCTCCAAATCTGTGCCAAGCCACTCTTCTGGGAATCTTTGTTCCATTTTGTAGGAAATGGTTTAAAGACCTCCCTCCCTTGAGAAAAGACCCAAAATAAAGTGCTTTTTCCTTAGGGATGCAAAAGAATAATTAAGGTAAAAAGATTTACTTAAGGAAATAATTGTGACAATTGACTTGTTTTAGTAAATATTATCCTAAGTCATGTTTCAACCAAATTTCAATTTCTCATACACCTCTGGGTATACATAGGTATTTATTATTCCAATTTAATATTCCTATTCTTTTCCAAATCCAGTCAAGAATATAATGAAGCAGAATAAAATTAGCATCAAAAAGGCACCACATTTAAAATAAACAACTCATAGTCAGAAACTTCTATGAGACAATGAGAAGAGGCACATGGAATCTACACATAAAATCTGGGTACCCAGGAATCAATGACAGTAGCTTCTTGGCTGGTATTCTGGATTATAGCACCCTTCTTAGAGTGCCATATTATTTCCTAGTTATATTCCTCAGATCTGTTCAAACAAAAACACTAACAAATCAAAAAGCAGCAGCCATTTCAGTTTTAGTAAAAATGCACTCATTTTTTGATAGCATAAAATACACTACAGATGTGTGATTTATGGAACCAATTGCATTTGTACAACCTTTAAAGGAATAAAACATGTAGCCCCTTAGATCTAAGGTCACAAAATAATTTAACACACTAATGAGCCAGTAAATGATATGTAAGAAAATTTCAAAACTCTGAAGATTAAATTATCCAGTACAAACATGCCATCAATTTTAAAAAACTAACCAAAACTTAAAAAATAATAATATGTGTGGCAAACAGTGAGTCTATTGCAAAACATTAATTCTTACTACTTGTAGAACTGTGCTGTCTCTCTCTTCCAAGCACTAGTCATTGTAAACTGGTCTTTTGCTAGATTTTACTAACTGTCACATCCTCTTAATGTATCTCCAGGGGATATAAGTTTGCTAGCACCAATTCCCACAAAATAAAGCCAATTCCCATAAAAGAGTGAACTCCCATATAGTCAGTTTTACATTTTTCTCAGCCTTATGGAAGAACAGGTAATTAACAATAAAAAGTGTCTTTGAAACCAAGTATTATACAGAAAGTTCTCATCAGCTGCAGATGTTTAGTGCAGCTTTCCTGTAGATCCTGAAGTATAAATAGCAGGATCTCCTTCCCAATTTAAAAGGATAAACTCCATTTACTTCGAATAGACTTCAGTCACTCCTTCGGTAGGTAAAAGCACCAAACTTTTTTTTCACATTTAAAGCATGTTGTCATATACAGTGTGTTACTTAGAGATGGAATCATTGCTTACAAAAGAAATGTAATGAGCTAGTTAAGCAAAATGGGGAATCAATAATCTTTTCTACCCAAGAGTGAAACACAGTCAAGGCTGAGACAGATCTGGAAATAGGAATCCCTGATCCAAAAAGGCAAAGGTGTCTCCCATACCTGCTGCCTTTGTTCAATTGGTTTCATTTTGATAGACTGACTCTCAGAAGGACAGTCTTGAAATCTATGGGCTCATTCTTAAAGCTTAAGAAGATATAAATAGGCTTCCCACTCCCTGAAACATGTATTTAGACCATTTGCCATAGCAAAGTGGTTGTATAATGTAAGGAGTACTGCTCAGTCTCAGGCCTGTGCACTGGGTAAAGTTTTATGATTGGAGAACTCTTCAGATACAGATATTCAGAGAAGGGCTGGAGGAGTTATGTAGAAGTTAATATTCAGTATGTATCAAAATATTCATATATGTTAAAATTTCATAATGTTTGAACATTTTTTTTAATTTTTACAATAGAATAATTTGGCTTACAGCAGTATCTATCAAATAAACTAATCATTTAAAAATCTTTGTTATCTCTCTTTTTCAGGCAAGCCACAAAGGGTAGTTTTCAGATTATAAATCACAAACTGGTTCATAAATTTGAATGAAGTGAAATATACTTCCAGAGACAGAGGCTTGCGAAAAATCCTAATATATGAACCCCAAATCCACTCATACCTCCAGGGCATTATTTTGTATTCCGAAAAGATCCTATTCTCTATTCATAGACCATCCAATAGGCCACATCGACCTTGCAGTGGCCTTACATCTGACCTTATATATCAAATTTTTAACACAGCCAGTGTGCAGTCCTTCCCAAATAAGCTGAAACTACCAAAAAAAAGTACATGCCCTTTTAACTAGCATAGACTAAAGGTGAGTTAATTTTAAAAAGCAGGACACTTTCCTCTCTTCCAATTTTCTTGCCCTTTGAAACAACTCAGGCAAGAACTAAGTTAATTAAAAAGAGAAGGTAGTTCCTATTCTTCCAATTTTCCTAGAGGTTTGAGAACTCCATAATTAGTAAATGGTAGTTGAGAATAATGGGGGAAATTGTTTCTTTCCCTATTGCTTCTTCCCTGTTGTACTCGTGAACAGTCATTTTCTCCTCTCTGCCTTTCAAATTGGGCTTCACAGGAGGGTATACCCTCCATTGAGACCCTCAAAGACAGTGATTGTTCTAAGAACTACTGGCCCAGATAAAAAATTTGCAGACCCCTCCTCTTACCTTCTGTCATTTAAAGGGCATACCATATGGTTGATTTTTCAAAAATGACCACAAACTTTTTCTTTCCATTTATTTGTGTCCACTGGTAAATGCCTGCTCACACTATCTGGGCAATCTTCAATAATTTGCTTTAGAAATGGAGAATTACTAAATATGACACAAAGGGAGACTGGGAAAGACTCTGCAATGGTGCAGAGGGATGAGCCCAAGTAGGTCTGCTGTATGCCAAGTATTATGTAGTCCAGCCACTCCTGCCAACCCAAACCATAGCCAAGAACCTCCCAGAAGCAGAGGGGTACAGGTGACTACAGTCACATGAGTGGTCAGCTTAGTCTAAGAGAAAAGCAAATCAACTAAGCCCACAAATTCTTAAAATTATACATGGTTATTGTTTTAAGTATCTTTATTGAAAACTAAGATTCTGATTATTGAAGTAAATAAACACATTTTTAAGGAACTAGATATACATATATATGTATCTATGTGTGAGTGTGAGTGTGAGTGTGTGTGTGTGTGTGTGTGTGTGTGTATACTCAGAGCAGATTTAACCTTAGAGCATGCTATTTCTCCCAAAATTAGTCTATATTTAACTTAATTTCAATTAGAATTCCCTCAGAATGATTCATTTTGGAATTGGACAAAACCATGTTAAATTTCATACAAAAGGCATAATACTCAATCATAGTTAAGGACATTTTGAAAAGAAAGAACATTAAAAAGGACTTTCATTCCTACATACTTGAGAGAACTATGAATTCGCTGTAATGAAATCAATATATTATTAGCTTAAGAGGAGATACTAGATCAACAGAACAGAATAGACAATTCAGCCTCAAATAGGGGATATACTTGAATATAACTATGAAAAAAACATTACATTGATTTTGAAAGAATAAAACAAACTATGCATTAATGATGATACTGACACAACTGGATCTCCACTTGGAAGAAAATAAATCTAGTCCCAAATACACTTAAAGATTTAAATTAATATATATATTTTAAAAATAACAAGGATAGCTTCAGGAAAGAAAACAGACTCTCCTTATGCAATCTTGGGTTCAAGACCAAGTCAGAAATCAGAAGCTCTAGCATATAAATAACTTCACAAAAATAAAATGTAAAGCTTTTGTGGAAATGGATACTATATTTCTATAATAAATGCATTTTCTCTACATTCAATGAAATTAAAGTTTGGAGGGAAAATAGCAGTAAAACAAACCTGTAAAAATCTTTCCAATAATAAAAAAATTAAGATACTATATAGCACACCAGAAATGCTAAGCAGTGTTCTAAGGTCTTTGTATGTATTGTCACTATTTCTCAGTGGAACTTTTTAGGAAGTTAATGATCTTCTTTTGTCCACTTACAGTATCTCTTTTCTAATTGGTGGCTGATGTGGCTGTTAATTGCTCCACAATGAAACAAAAAGTTATTCTGAAATTCAAAACCCTTGACAATGATCCATTTTTATTGTTGTTGTTGTTAGTCTTGTCTCCTATCTCCTTCCATGAGCCCACTACACTGGATTTTCCTTTCTTTGTTCCCTTACTTCAATAATAAATTCAGCTCGAGATACTTTCTGTACTCCATTTATTTTTACTTAAACCCAATGACTTCTCAAACTCTGTTTTCTCCAGGAATTTTTCCTGATCTCAGATCAGATGTAAAATCACCTATTTCAATCCCAGGACAATCTTTGCATGCTTTTGTCATATATGTGTGCTAAATGCCCCACCAGAGGATAAATCCTTTAATAAAAGAAAGTATATTTGACTTATCTCTAAAGTGTTTAGAATAGGATAACTGCTTGCACCAAATCTATTGTACCCAACACATTAATGGAAGAAAAAGGATGTTTCTACTAGGTTTACAAATATTTTCTACTCAGACATTTTCAGTGGTTTCTTAGAGCCTCTATCCAAATTTTTCTATCATGAAACATGAAGTCTGAAACAACTTACTATTCTAGTCTTTTACAGCTGTATTCTTTTATTTGAATCCTTTCCAGTTTATTTGCATTCCCTTAAATGCGCCTGCATGTCTTAAATTTCTTCTACTGATGGCTACCTCTGTCTCTTCTAGTATTTTATGAATTTGTTGAGGGCAGGGGCAGTGTCTTATACATTTTCTTGTTTTTTTTAATTAATATTTTTATTGTGGTGGCATTGGTTGACAACAATGTTTACGATTCTGAGGTATAGGTTTCCAGCTCTTCTATGTGTGTTACCATAACATTTCAGTATCTTTATAACTAAATAGTGCAGGGACATACTAAAAATACTTATTTAATGAATAAATGCTATTGCAACTAACTATAATAACTTTTCATTTGCCCTGAAATGAAGTTCTATGAAGCTCAATTTAAATACAACACTGATCTCGCCATGGCATCTGGAAATAACACATTCGTTTCAAGTGTAAATGTATCGATGTGTCACTTTAATTTAGATTCTTAATCTAATCTAGGTGATGGCATAGGTTCATATGATTTAGACATATCTTCCAGACACTAGATAACATCTGGACACTCAAACCACTACCTACATTTCTTCATTTTTCACATTTGTTCACTGTTGATATTTTGCCAAAGTTCAGCTTCTCTACTATTCTATTCCAATTATTTAACTGAGACTCTCCCACTTCCAAAATCACAAGGTATAATTTTTTCTTACAATTTCTGGTGACACTTTAGTTTTCGAAGTATTAAATCATTTACATACATGAATCACATTCCCCATAAAAACAAAAGGTCTGAGAAGGCAGAAGAACCCGTATTATATCTATGTTTTTATACTTTCAATACCTGCTGTTGTGAGTAAGGAAAGTGTTACATAGTACTCAGTAAATAATTGTCATTTATGGACATTTGCTGATAAAAGGTAACAACATTTTTTTTTTAGGTTTTACAGCTATACTTTTAAATTTTAATTATTTCTAATTTAATTACTTATTCTGTCAAATACATGTATGTTTCTCAACTTCATTTAATTAATGATTTAAATACTTGTCTTAAGTAATTTTTATTATTTTATAATTATACACAGAAATTTTTTTAAACTAATTGTTTTTAAACCAATAATTTGGGATTCCAGTTTAAAACTTGTATTAAAAAGTTCAAACATGTTCAGGATCATGTTAATATTTTAATATTACAGATTTAGTCTTTCAGTCTTAAAAGACTTACTGGACATACTCGAACCTCTTAAATAGGAATAGGAATTAAAATGGAATCTCAAGATAGACAAATGAACATATTTTATCTTACATGATAATAAGAACAAAAAATATGTTAGGAAAGCATTTTAAGAAACTGTTAATCAATATACCTTCAGAATATTAAGAACCATGACACTATCATTCCATTTTCCATATGTTTGTGATGATTTTGTCTAGTTAATAAAAGTTAGGTTAGTTTTTCTGTGATTGGAGAGGAAAACCTGAGCAATGCTTTGATGTAATAAGGCTATTATAAATCTCTGTAAATGGGTTCTGTAAATGGAAAATGGTTTGAAAATACCAAAATTTTTCATAGACAAGCAGCCTTCAGCAAGCTGTTTTCTAAGATCTAGTATTTTTTAAGATGTTGGTGACATTTTTAAGAAAATAAAAGTAACCTGGCCATCTGTATTTGAGAAATTTTACATAACACATTTCATCTGTAGAAGACCACAATTCATAGTATGCTATTAATAGTGCATATTTGCTCATTAAAAAGACCTACTCAACTGTTTGTAACTTTGCATTTACCAAAGTTATTTGATCAAGAGAAGTCTTTCACCTAAAGAAGAAAACCTATTAATATCTAAAAGAATTAATGTCTCTCCACACCTAGTGATTGCAAGTCTAGCTAGACGCTAAACCCCTAACCTTTTATTTAAATAATAATAAAAAAAAAAACTAGCAAACAAGTATGGGCCAATGGAACATTTAAAAATGCGAACTAACAGCACTGTCAGTATAGATCACTATTAGGGTGTTACTTTTATAAGTTGGGGAAATATTCTAACACTTCTTGGCCTCTGTAGTGCTGTTTACTATGGTGGAACAGTAATTTCCTCAATGATACTCTCATGATCAGAAGCAGTTAATGCTCTGCTTAACATACTTAATTCACTCCCAGGATATAATTTATACACTAGAGTAATCTGAATGGATAGTAGCTTTTTCTGGCTTTTCTATGTCTATAAAATTTTGAATGATCAACAGAGGACAAATTACCAAGCTGTACAGACTAACAAGCACAATTTGGTGTAGACTTTTTAAATTTTAATTGTGAGGGCAAATGGTAATACAGCTTTATAAAATGTACACACTAAAATCCTGTAACATGATTTAAATAATATTTTGAAATTACTTGAGAAAATACCCCATAGTTTTTATTATCTATGTTCGACCCGGGTAGGGGGGAGAAGTACCACAGTTTGCAGTGCCATCTTAATGATATCTGTACTTACAGGGTAGAAAGGCTTCTCCCAATTCACCTATATGAAGGGCATTAGAAACCTTTAGTTCACATGAGGTTGCATAGATGGAAATTGTATGCCCTATTCTGTACCTGAGGCTATAAGAAAGACTTAAACACAGGAGGAAATTATATTTATGTGGAAAATGATACAATAAACTTTTGTTTTACCTTATTGTGCCGCTATAACAAAATGTAAACTTTGTTTATTTTTTTCCTTTCAATTCTGTTAAAAGGGGTAGAGACTATTGAGTGCACTTTCAGGAATAAAACACAAATAATGATGTAAACCAATGTTACCTCAATAAGAAAAAAACAGCATGCACACACAAAATAAAAGGTTCTTCACTTTTTCTCTGCCTCATTATTGCAGAGGTATACTATGAAGTCCCAGCAACAAGCATTCATTAACGTGTGGCTATCAGAGACAGAACTGAGCCATTTTTATTAAGGTTTGTTAGAAGAAAGAAGGAAGGCTACACAATTTGAAAATGCCTCACTATTGATTCTAATTAACCTGTTGGATGTTTGGGCCCCTCTTTATGCTACTTCATCCTTTGCTAAGGCATAAATTCATAGTTTTAAAGAGGGGTCTGTCTGTGGGTGTGTTGCTCAATAAATGTTTATTGAATGTAAGATGATTATTGATGATTTGTTTTAAAAAGTTGTCACAAAACGTTATCTTCCTGTCCTCTCACAAGGTAAGCAAACAACAAAACTCCTTTGATGTCTCCTATTTGGTTTTATGTCAAATTGGATCTCCTTAGACAACCATAAAAGACCTTTCTTAATATGGACTTTTGTTTTTCTGGTCCTTGGTAAAAGAAAGAGGGAGCGGAGGGTACCGCAAAAGCAGAGTTGTCTGAACTTCCTGTAAGTTCATGCAGGGTTAACTGGACAATGAGTTGGCTACAGTCTGAACTGCCCTCTTTCTTTTTTTTTTTTTTTTTTTTTTTA